>JAJAQF010000003.1:55978-116968 GCA_020510985.1 Pholidichthys leucotaenia | reverse complement strand
TATAGGCAAACTGCAGAGGATCCAATGCATGTTCAGTCTGCTTTAGGACCTCACATCTGACCAGTTTTTCAAAAATTTTCATTAAAATTGAAGTCAAAGCAACTGGTCTAAAATCATTTACCGTTTTAGGACAGCTGGATTTTGGAACGGGAACAACCACGGCTTCTTTCCAGATCTTAGGCACATGTTGTGTCTGTAAGGACTTATTGAAAATGTAATGAAATATAGGACTCAGTTCATGTGCACAGGACTTTACCAAGCGCCCACATATATTATCAGGGCCCTGACTTTTGTTCACTTTCACAGCGCAGAACTCCCTATAAACATCCTGCACCTCAATATTAAAGTGCTGATTGTCTTTGAGTTTCTGTTTCAAATGTTGGGTTTCTGTGCTAAAATCAAAGGAGTCAAAACGACCATAAAAACAATTAAGAGCATTAGCCAGCTCTGTGTCTGAACTAAAACCATCTAAAAACACACGATTACTGCGCTCTGTGCTCTGAAGGCCTGCAATAGTTTTCATACTGGCCCAGGCTGAACCAAGTTTCTTTGCTGCCATCTTGCTTTCCAACTCTGATTTATAATTCTGTTTTGCTCTTAAAATTTCGGACTTCAGCTCTTTTGTGGCAACCTGCAGCTCAGAAACAGACCCCACATCGCTACATCTGACACATCCCAGGTGGATTAATGGTACGTATAAACCTAGGTGTGTGTTTTTCCACTTCCAGTTCACTCCCTATGTAGGCCGCCACACAATGCATCGTGTGTACTTCTCGCTTAGTTTATTTTCAGAGACACATTTTGCCTTTTACATACATACTGTATGTCAATTATTTGTTGTGGCTCCTAGGTAACGCCACCTTCACGCTCCTGACGGATCCCTGAAGTGGAGGCGAAGCAGAGATCTAGCATCAGAAGACAGCAGGTCTGATATGAAAAATTGTCTGGTTCAGGAAGGTAGTCTGCTTTCAGTTAATTGGTCCAAACTCCACACCCATTTTAACTCAGACCAGTGTTTGTTCGTGATTAATCGTGCATGCAGGTTTGTGACCTTTCTGGTTTCCATATATAAAATACACTGCACCTAACACACGCGCAGGATGGGATGTGCTGGCTTTAACAGTCAGTGCCATGAACCTTTAAAAAGGATTCTTTTATTGATTTATTCAAAATAAAGGACTTAATTATGCATCAAATGTCAATCATTCTAATTTCAAAAGTCTCATGCACTGATATTATCTTTTAAATAATTAAAAGATTTAATTAAAAGATTTAATTATTATTTAATTATTTAAACTAAAATAAGTACAATAAACAATCTATGACTTTCTTTTGACAATTTGAGCTTTTTTACTCATAAATTTGTGACCAAGCTTGGGAATATTTTCAAATAAATTTGCAACCATTTTTCTTGTAATTTTGCAACTTTTTTCCATCAGTTTGCTATTTTTTTCCCCCTCAAATTTTAAACAATTTTTTCTGATAATGTGATTTTTTTTCTCCTCGTAAATTGGATTTTTCATGTAAAATTGCAATTTTTGTTGCTACATTTGTGATGATTTTTGCTGAAAAAATAACTTATCATCTGTGTTGCCTCGATTATACAAAGGTGGAGGTGAACTGCTGCACCACTCTGTGTGATCTGAAGTAAAACAGTGTCAGTGTTTAGTGCTACATTTGTGCTGATTTGTGCCATTAAAAGAGTCATTTGTGCTTGCATCACAATTCATTCTCGCATCACAATTCCTTTTGTCCCCAGCCCGTTAATCCCCATGCTCTTCCATCAGAGGAAATTACTGCAATTTCCCTTCCTTCCAGTCTGAGATGAATACCACAGCATCCCCCATACCGCCCCCCCCCCCCCCAGAGTCTCAGACTGAGTGTTAACCCTCACATTCCTCTTGGCTTCAGGCCTCCACCCATAGCTGCTGCGAGGGGTGCGCCAGTAGTGCGGCGTTTGCCAGGGCTGTTTTAACCTCAGAGAATGCCTGCTCCCGCCTCAGGAGTCCAGTCGACTCTGTCAGCCAGTTTCCGTTTCTTGAGTGCGGCGTACAATGGCTGCATGAGCTGGGCTGTGCGGGAAGGAAACGGTTATAAAGGTTAACCATCCCCCAAAACTCCCTGCAGCGCCCTGACCCGTCTGAGGCCGGGAAAATTCGCCACTGCGAGCACCTTGTATGACAAGGGTATCGTCTCCTCCGGTGAGATGTGGTGTCCCAAAAAATCGATCCCAGTCATGCGAACTGGCATTTCGCCGGGGTTGATTATTAACTCGTGCTCCTCTAACCTCTGGAAAACTGTCCTGAGGTGTGTTACGTGTTTCATCCTCGGACGTGCTCGCCACCAGGATGTCATCCAGGTAGACGAACACAAACGGCTAATCGTGCAACACCGCATCCATCATGCGTTGGAATGTCTGTGCTGTGCCTTTTAACCCCAAAAGGCATGCGTAAAAAACTCAACCAGACCAAACGGGGTTATTACTTGCCGTTTTAGGTATGTCCTCCGCGTGGCACCGGGACCTGGTGGTAACCACGTGGTGGTAACCACGTGGTGGTTACCACATGGTGGTAACCACGGACCAGGTCTATCTTAGAAAAAATACGTCCCCCGGCGAGGTGAACGGAAAAATCATGAATATGATGACTGTTGTTGTGAAATGGCGCTATATAAATAAAGTTGAATTGAATTGAATTGAATTGAATATGGGGGATCAGGTAGCGGTCGTGCGCTGTGGTGTTGTTTAATCTGCGGAAATCTCCGCAAGGTCGCCACGATCCCTCGGCCTTAGGGACCATATGTAGTGGGGATGCCCATGGGTTGTTTGATCATCTGATGATGCCCAGCCTTTCCAAGTTGGCAAACTCCTCGCACACTATGGCCAGTTTAGCTGTGTCCAGGCATCGAGGTCGTGCAAAAACGGGTGGCCCGGTGGTGGTAATAAAGTGCTCCACCCCGTGTTTAGTGATGGCCGCCGAAAACGTCGGGACCGTGAGTGCTGGGAACTGGATGAACAGTGTGTGGAACTTACCACCTGGAGCTGTGATGTTGGCTAGCATTGTTGGCCCGGCTCCTCGAGCTGTACAGGGGAGAGAATCAAAAGACATTGCATTAATCAGGCATCTGTTAGCAACATCGACTAGTAGTCCGTGCGCACACAAAAAATCAGGGCCTAAGATTGGGAAACTGCATGCCGCTGTGACGAATGTCCACTGGTACGTATGGCCATGCAGGGATATAGTCAGTTTCCTCTCACCAAAAGTCTTAATGTCTGAGCCATTTGCGGCCGTCAGCTCGGGGCCGCTAGCTCCCACTAGCTGGTCGGCGTAGGACGGCAGGATGAGGCTCTTTTGGGAGCCGGAGTCCACGAGGAACCGTCTGCCCGAGTGTGAGTCTGTCATGTAGAGCAGCTTGCTTTCTTCACTGGCAGTCGCAGCTGCTACCAACTGCCGGTCCCCGCATTTCCTGAATGCTTGAATTGGCACGGTGGCACGCATTGGCATGCGTCCTCTCCAAAACAGCGGTGGTAGGAGCAGAGCGTGTCTCTCTGGCGCTTCCTGGCCCCCACTGCCGCTACCATCGCTGGCTCCTCGCTTCTGCTGGCCGTCTCGCTGGGTTCCAACGCCGCTGCATTCACTGTGAGCGCTCTGGTGGTGAGGATGATCCGATCTGCCTCCTGGGCTAGTGCACGGTAGTCACGCGCGGCCAGCAATGGCGAGTTGGCAAGGACCGCTCTGGCCACCGTTGTGAGGTTCCGGAGGAAAAAGTGGGCAAATAGAAAATGCCCGTCGTCCATGCCCATCAACTCCAACATCTTGTCCATCAGTTCGACCGCCGCCCGTCTCCTAACTCGGAGCACGTCAGGAGCCTCTCTGCTCTCTCGCAGTCCAAGAGCGTGTAGTGCCAGGTCAGCGCGGCGTTGACAGCCCCGTATTTATCGCGGGCTGGGGGCTGTTGGAGCAGGCTTGCTACTTGCTGAGTCATGCGAGTGTCCAGCGCTGCGTCCACGTAGTAATATCTGGTGTCATCTGCCGTTATTCCCCAGAGCGCGAACTGGGCCTCGGTGTGGAGGAACCAAGACTTCGGGTCATGCAGCCAAAAGTCTGGTAGTTTGACCGAAACGGCTCACGCATTGCTGGGGCTTCCCGTCCGGGTCATCTCCGGGGTGTTCGCCTCGTGTTCCATTATTCGTCAAGGGTCACCAGTGTGAAGAGAGGAATGACCAGGCCAAGCATTCAGAGCAGATGAACTTTATTCCCTCTCTCACATCTCTCAGAATCAGAAAACATTAACATTCTGTAGCAGGGACTCTTTTTTATATTACCACACTCACACGTCTCTGCTGCCTGAGGCCCTGCATCACAATTCATTCTCGCATCACAATTCCTTTTGTCCCCCAGCCCCTTAATCCCCATGCTCTTCCGTCAGAGGAAATTACTGCATCTCCCTTCCTTCCAGTCTGAGATGAATACCACAGCATGGGTCCTCCATAATATAATGATTTAGTAGTCCTTGTCAAACTATCTTCAATTGAATTGGTTCTGTCATGCGGTGACCCTCACGGATCACCATAAGACGCCAAGAGTCCACCAGTGAGTTTTGCGAAGACAAGGTGTTGACAATACTCCTGCAATCTTACTGCCGCTAGTGCCCGCTTTATGAAGGTGAACACTAACGAGCAGTAATGACACACAGCTGACCAGCCTTGACAGGCGGAAGCCCCACTGAGCACCTTCACAATAAGAGCCCGGTGAGGCCAAAATACAGCCCACAGCTGTCAAGGCTGGCAGCGAGTTGAGCTTAGCCCGAGCGCGAACAGAACGCAGCGCTCGGGTCGTAACAGTACCCTCCCTCCGAGGGCAGGCTCAGAACACCCCAAGGACCACCCTGTCCCCCCCCCACCCCCCAGGGTGGGTGGCTGGGGGTAGGTGCGGAGGGAGAGAGACCAAACCCAGAAACAAAACAGCGACAAGAACAACTACATACAGGACAGTGACAAGACTAACTACTCAGAATAAATCAAAAAATGCACATGGAGAAAACAAAAAACCCAGAACTACTGGGTCAGAAATACTAAGCACAAGACTATGACAAAATACCAAATATTCAAAAAATCAGACAAAATACACAGAAAAACAAGGCAACAGTAGAACATAGCACATGCTAGGGCAACTGCAAGACATAACCAAGTACAAAATACACAGGACAGCAAGGACGAGAAAAAAAAAAGAACAATCACTGTGACAGATCAACCCAGAAAAACCACTACCCCTCCGACAGTTTATGCTGACCGGCGGAGACCAAGCGCCACAGGAACAGTTCAGGTGATCTCCCCGCGTCCAACAGCCAGCGGGTGGTCATAGGATTCGGGACATGACCAGGCGGCTCACCACAGTCCAATGCCCAGCACGTCCGCTCCTCCGGTGGTCAAATCAGGTCGCCCAAAGACACACACAACACGTCGGGTGGCCGACCCGAGGCGCTGAACCGGCGAAACAGTTCCTCCGGCGGCCGACCCATGTCCCTCAGCCACTAGTCTCGGGGAAAAACAGCCCCCGGCAGCCTCCCTGACAAGGACAAAACTCGGGAGAGCCGGGGCGAGTGAACAGGAGCCCCCACGGCCCCTGGCGATGATGCACAGGGGCGGTGACTCAGTAGAGGGGACAGATGACCAGGATGTGCCTGTAATCCGTTCGGCGGTGAAAGGTCTGCAGTTCCTCCCCCGTCCGTGGACCACGCTGGCGCTGCACCTCCGCTGGACCCCAATTGGGTCCCAGCTGCACCCACATCGGGCCCTGATTGGGCCAGAACCGCACCCGCGGTGGACCCCGATCGAGCCTCTGGTGCACCCACGTTGGACCCCGATTGGGCCAGACCCGCACCTGTGGTGGACCCCGATTGGGCCTCTGATGCACCCACGTCGGACCCCGATTGGGCTAGAACCGCACCTGCGGCGGACCCCGATTGGGCCTCTGATGCACCCTCGTCGGACCCCGATTGGGCCACAGCAGCCTCCATGACGGACCCCACTGGGTCTGTGCAGCTCCGCTGACGATCTCCAACCCCCGAACCTGGGACCTCCAACCCAGTGACCCCGACTTGTTCCACGCCGGCAACACTGCAATAAGGCTCACAAACAGGAAAACCGGGATCAGAATCACCGGTAGCAACAGAACCCAGCAAGACGAGCTCGGGTGCAGCAGACGGCTGCTCCTCACTCGCCTCCCCGAGAGGCAGGCAAAAATGCTCCAACACAGGAGACAGAGACACAAGAGGGAGCACTTGCCTGCACTCGGGTTCTGTTGCCACCCAGGACTCCGACAATCCAGGTTCAGGGCGGCGATCTCTCATCAGCAGGCTCGAACTCAGCTGCGTCGGGCTCCGCAGCTGGCAGGATGTCATCTGCAGCCTGAGGTTCCTCCCTTGCTGCTGTCCACGCCGATGACCCATATGGCGTGGGGGCAGGGGATCCTCGACCCACTGGCTCGGACCACTCCGGCGAGGAGACCCGGGGACTGTTCATTGTCGGCTCAGGCTCCGGGCCGCAGTCCGCTCTTCTCCTCCGTCCACGACGTGGCTGCAGGGCCGGATCCAGGCTTTCCAGCACTGCAGGCCCCCTCTTCATCCGACGACGTTGGCCTGGCGTCGCGGACCGCTCAACCGGGGGGACACAGAGGCAGCAGGTTTAGTTATTTTCGCTACAGCAGGTGGAAGGAGCTCGGGGGGCTGTGAACCCCGAACTCCGCCCCCAGGAGTCAGACAAGGCAGATTATAATCAAGATGTAATGAATTATCATGCACTTGCCTTTCTCCTAGGGAAGAGATGGTTCCTGCTGTAGGGGACGTTGTTCCTCCTTCTCCCCACTGGATGGTGACAGAGGGCCCCCTGGGAGGACGGGGTGGAGCCACTCTCCGAAGTTTGCTGACGGGCTTCGCCGGCAGCGAGTCCAACTGGGGATTCTGCTGAGGTCGATTGTGGTGGTGACGGTGGTTTCTGGCAGAGTGCGAGGTGAAGGTAAGGTCTGGGAATCGCCGCTCCTGTGCTGAGACCGAGGCGAGGAGGTCGGCAAACTCCGGGAAGTCACTTAGACTAGGATTCCTCTCCACCAGTCTGACTGGCGCCCTCACATGTTTAATAATCAATGAGGGGTGAGTTGCGGAACGAGCAGCTGCCACTCGGTCCCAGATGGAAGCAGCTGCAAGCTGGAACTTCTCTGGGGGATTCCCGAATGACGACGTTCTCTGGTGGGAACCACCCCTGGGCAGAGTGAACTCCTGGACCGGAGTAGAGGCAGGAACGGGATCCGGACATGAGGAGCAGGGATGCCTCCTCTTCGGCTTCCTGCCGAGATTTCCCTCCAGCCCACGGAGTATCTCGCGCTGCATAGCGAGTTCTTCTCTCCTCATAATCACCTCCGGGTGATCGTCGTAATCGAGGGGAAGATTGTCCAGGAGATCCTCAGCGCAGTCCAGGTGCCAGCGTATGTCGCTGGGAGTGTCGTACAGCGTAGCGGTGAATAGAGTACCATCCACATACTCCAGAGCCTCCGCTAGCTCTTTGCCCAGGCGCCGACCGCGGCCCCTGGATGACGGCATTCTCCCAGCAATAGACACCCAGACAGGGAAGAACAACAGTCTAATTAAGGCAAAAACTCACGGTGAAAGGCGTTTCGGTGTGGCATCTCCATTTAGACATCCTGGCAGGAGTATACTGTCATGCGGTGACCCTCGCGGATCACCATAAGACGCCAAAAGTCCACCAGTGAGTTTTGCGAAGATGGTGGTTTATTAACAAGACGAGACAGGACTAGACTGTGAGCCGCTCTCGGCAAAAACACACATAAATCAATACATGGGCTCGCAGGGCTGACCCCAGCCACTACGAGCTAAACTGTGACAAAGCATGAGACAACGAACTTGACATGAAGGTCAAAACGACGCTCTGACAACAACTGACCAGGCTTAGACAAGGTGTTGACAATACTCCTGCAATCTTACTGCCGCTAGTGCCCGCTTTATGAAGGCGAACACTAACGAGCAGTAATGACACACAGCTGACCAGCCTTGACAGGCAGAAGCCCCACCGAGCACCTTCACAATAAGAGCTCGGTGAGGCCAGAATACAGCCCACAGCTGTCAAGGCTGGCAGCGAGTTGAGCTTAGCCCGAGCGCGAACAGAACGCAGCGCTCGGGTCATAACAGGTTCACCACTTTGTGAACAACTGTGTGAACAAATAGTCTAACAGTTTAAGAACAGCATTTTTCAACGTACAATTGCAAGGAATTTAGGGATTTCATCATCTACAGTCCATAGCATCATCAATGAATGATGAATGGCTGAAAATGTAGTATGTGAATAACAGATGGTGTAATCCTGGGCACATCACAATGAAAGAACAACACTGCAGCAAGGACATTGAGTTGCTAGTGGTTAGCATGCGACAGGCATTCCTCCCCAGGGAGTTCTCACATGTTATCGGGATTGTTATTTATGTATCCCCCTCCACAAGCACTGAGACAGTGTGTGATATAATCCACGCAGTCACTAGCAGGCTGCAGACACAACACCCAAATGCTCTCCTGCTCATCTCTCGTGATTTTAGCCACGCTTCCCTGTCCTCCTCCATTCTGCCTACTTTCACCCAGTATGTCACATGCCACACCAGAGACAGTAAAACACTGGACTTGTTTTATGCAAACACCAAGGAGACTTACCCCCCCCCCTCCGGAAGATCGGACCACAACCTGGTAACACCTCCTGCCTGTGTACAAACCCCTGGTACACAGACAACCTCCTGTTACCCACACAGTGAAAATATGATCTAAGGAGGCGGAGGATGCTCTGAAGTACGGTTTTGAATCCACTGTAAGTGAGCAGCTTTATGATCCACATGGTGAGGACATAGCCTCACATGCACCATCACAGACTACATTAACTTCTGTGTAGAGAACACCGTACCCACCAAGACCATACGATGTTTCTCAAACAACAAACCCTGGATCAACCCTGAGATAAAGTCACTGCTGAAGGAGAAGAAAAGAATCTTCAGGTCGAGAAAATAGGAGGAGCTGAAGTCTGTATAGAACGAGCTAAGGAGAAAGATCAGAGAGGGGAAGGACAGCTACAGGAAAAAGATGGAGGACAAGCCAACTTATCCAGGACTTTGTGGACTGGTGCCAACAGAACTACATCCAGATCAGTGTGAGGAAAATCAAGGAACTGGTGGTGGACTGCTGCAGGTGAGGACAACCCCCCAAAGTACCGGTAAACATCCAGGGAACAGACATTGAGATGGTGACATATTACAGGTACCTGGGTGCTCACCTAAACAATAAACTGGACTGGTCACACAACACCAATGCACTCTACAAGAAGGGGCAGTGCACTGTTCCTCCTGAGGAGACTCAGGTCTTTTGGAGTGCAAGGGGCACTCCTGAAGACCTTCTACGTTTCGGTGGTGGCATCAGCCATCACGTATGGAGTGGTCTGCTGGGGCAGCGGCATCACAGGAGCCGACAGGAAGAGACTGAACAGAGTGATCAAAAAAGCTAGCTCTGTTCTGGGGTGACACCTCAACCCAGTGGAGGAGATAGGAGAGAGGAGGATGGTGGCTAAGCTGTCATCTCTGCTGGAGTCCGAGTCCCACCCCATGCAGGACACGCTGAACGCACTGAAGAGCTCATTTAGCACTAGACTGTGCCGTCCTAGGTGCACGACGGAGAGGTTCCGCAGGTCCTTCCTACCTATGGCTGTCAGATTTTATAACCTAACCACTGCTGCTCATAGAGGTCGTATTGAATATACTAAACATAACAACTTTGCACAATAAATCATCCCCTCCATAATACAACTATGACATCATCATCATCATCATCATCATAGCAGTCTGTCGTGGGCGGCAATGACTGTTTCATTTAGGTCTGATCAGATTCCTCCACACAGCTCTGTCCTTAGCCTTCCACTGCCAGGAACTCCTATCTATGTCCAACTTCTTCAAGTTTCTTTTTACAGTGTCTTTAAATCTGAGCCTTGATCTACCCTGATTGCGTTTGCCCTCGCATAACTGTGAGTAGAGTAACTGCCGAGGAAGACGCTGGTAGTTCATCCTCTCAACATGTCCGAGCCATTTCAGGTTCATCTGTATTAGCATGTCCTCCATTGATGGTAGACCAGCTTGTTTCAACACTTCTATGTTGGTTAGCTTGTCTTTCCATGAGATGTTCATTATGGCTCGAAGGTGTCTCATCATGTACACGTGGAGTTTCTTCACCTGCACTCTGTAGACAGTCCAAGTTTCAGCACCGTACAATAGAGTAGCCAGTACTGTCGCTCTGTACACTTTGCATTTCACACTTTGCATTTCACACAGATAGACACATGTCATTGTTCCACAGTCTCTCCCTCAAGTTTCCAAACACAGCGCTCTCTCTTCCCATTCTGAGAGATAGTTCAGCCTAGCATTCTCTGAAACAGTACTCCGTAGATACTTTCAAGTATCTACGGAGTACTGGTACAGAGCCACTAGTATCACTTGACTAGTGGCTCTGTACCAGTGCAGATCTCTTCTTTATTTTTTTTTCTTCTGGTAGTGATGTTGATAATTGGAACTTTGGTGGTTGATAAAGGGACTCTGTCTTCTTGATGTTGATTTTGAGGCTGAATTGGCTAGCTGCTCTTGCAAATTTCTCCACTAAAAATTGCATATCTTACACACTGTGTGCAACTAGAACACTGTCGTCGGAAAAGAGCATTTCTCTTACTACCTTTATCGATGTCTTACTCTTGGCTTTAAACTGCCACATTGAACAAGTCTGCTTCTTTCCTTGTTTGAATATATACTCCTTCTGAAGTGTCTTTGAAGGCCACCTCAAGCATGGCTGCCAGATATAGCAAGAAGAGTGTAGGTGCCAGCACACACCCTTGTTTCACCCCGTTGCTTACTGAAAAGTCTTTAGATACTGAACCACTTATTGCCACATTTGCTTGCATACCTGTATGGAGTGCCTCGATCAGGCTGACAAACTTCTCTGTACAGTCATACTTCTTGAGTACCTGCCAAAGTCCTTGTCGCGAAACAGTATCGAAGGCTTTACTGAAGTCTATGAAGACTACATAAAGCGGCATGTTCTGTTCGATACACTTTTCTTGAACCTGTTTCAAGCAGAAAATCATGCCCATTGTACTTCTTCCACTTCTAAAGCCGCACTGGGTTTCTGGTAGTACATTCTGTGAGATGTGTTCATTGAGTCTATTCAGTAGTACACGTGAGAGAATCTTACCAACAGTGGCTAGCAGTGATATACCTTGGTAATTTCCACAATCTTTCCTGTCACCTTTCTTGAACAAAGGCACAATACTTGCATCCTTCCAGTCTTAAGGTACTTTCTGGGCATCCCATATCTCTTGGATGAGCTTGTGCAGGCAGTTGGTCAGCTGAACACCACCAAATTTCCACACTTCTGATTTTGATGAACTAATGGCGGCTATCAGGATAACACAGGATGGTAAAGCAACTAAGACAACAACAGTCATTACTGAGGGTGGCAACAACACTGCTGATTCAAATTCGAAATATACTGTCTGGGTACATATTCATATTCTGCAGGGTAACTTGAACTGTAATGCTGTTTTTCCATCTAGCTGCAATGCTCCTGCACTATATATACACTGCTCAAAAAAATAAAGGGAACACTTTGGAAACACATCAGATTTTAATGGGAAAAAATAAGCTGGATATCGAAATTGTGGCAGGCTAGTCCAGCTTACTCAGACTAAAGGAACACTTTTTAATCTGAGTAAACTGGACTAGCCTGCCACAAGTTCGATATCCAGCTTATTTTTTCCCATTAAAATCTGATGTGTTTTCAAAGTGTTCCCTTTATTTTTTTGAGCAGTATACAGTGGGGCAAAAAAGTATTTAGTCAGCCACCAATTGTGCAAGTTCTCCCACTTAAAAGATGAGAGAGGTCTCCAATTTTCATCATAGGTATACCTCAACTATGAGAGACAAAATGAGAAAAAAAAATCCAGAAAATCACATTGAAGGATTTTTAATGAATTAATTGGTAAATTCCTCGATAAAATAAGTATTTGGCCAATAACAAAAGTTCATCTCAATACTTTGTTATATACCCTATGTTGGCAATGACAGAGGTCAAATGTTTTCTGTAAGTCTTCACAAGGTTTTCACACACTGTTGCTGGTATTTTGGCCCATTCCTCCATGCAGATCTCCTCTAGAGCAGTGATGTTTTGGGGCTGTCGCTGGGCAACATGGACTTTCAACTCCCTCCAAAGATTTTCTATGGTGCTGAGATCTGGAGACTGGCTAGGCCACTCCAGGACCTTGAAATGCTTCTTACGAAGCCACTCCTTCGTTGCCCGGGTGGTGTGTTTGGGATCATTGTCATGCTGAAAGATCCAGCCACGTTTCATCTTCAATGCCCTTGCTGATGGAAGGAGGTTTTCACTCAAAATCTCACGATACATGGCCCCATTCATTTTTTCCTTTACATGGATCAGTCGTCCTGGTCCCTTTGCAGAAAAACAGCCCCAATGCATGATGTTTCCACCCCCATGCTTCACAGTAGGTATGGTGTTCTTTCTCCTCCAAACACGACAAGTTGAGTTTTTACCAAAAAGTTCTATTTTGGTTTCATCTGACCATATGACATTCTCCCAATCCTCTTCTGGATCATCCAAATGCTCTCTAGCAAACTTCAGACAGGCCTGGACATGTACTGGCTTAAGCAGGGGGACACATCTGGCACTGCAGGATTTGAGTCCCTGGAGGCGTAATGTGTTACTGATGTAGCCTTTGTTACTTTGGTCCCAGCTCTCTGCAGGTCATTCACTAGGTCCCCCCGTGTGGTTCTGGGATTTTTGCTCACCGTTCTCGTGATCATTTTGACCCCACGGGGTGAGATCTTGCGTGGAGCCCCAGATCGAGGGAGATTATCAGTGGTCTTGTATGTCTTCCATTTTCTAATAATTGCTCCCACAGTTGATTTCTTCACACCAAGCTGCTTACCTATTGCAGATTCAGTCTTCCCAGCTTGGTGCAGGTCTACAATTTTGTTTCTGGTGTCCTTTGACAGCTCTTTGGTCTTGGCCATAGTGGAGTTTGGAGTCTGACTGTTTGAGGTTGTGGACAGGTGTGGGCGACACACATTGTGGGCTCACGTTGCCACAGAGACAGGACTGCATGTGTATTGAGGGTGTCACGTCTGCAAGGACAGAGGACTCGAATCTGCAGAAGATAACAAGGAGGTGTGAGATTTGTCTCTTTGTCCCACAGAAGATGCGCCGGAGAGATTTCCGGTTCATCAGGAAATGAGAGACAATGGTAAAGCTTCAAAGGGATGCTTTGTGACTGTATGTTTACTGAAGACACCATGTGACTTGAATTCTGATGCTGGAAACATATATAAGGGTGTTGAGATATGATTCTGTCTCTTTCCTGCTTTGAGAATGCTAGAAGCTGTGTGCTGTTAATAAAGCTGGTTTACGACTAAACTCAATCTCATCTTTTGAGCACATCTTCTACACTGGTGACCTACGACGAAAAATGAGCAGACAGAATTCTCCCGAGCGGGGCTCGGCGGAAGCCAGCCTGATGGCCGCCTCCACGATCCGGCTGCCCGATTTCTGGCAGCACAGCCCGCGCTCATGGTTTAGCACAGTCGAGGCGCAGTTCAACCTCCGGAGAATCTCCAACGACGACACAAGATTCTACCACGTGGTAGCGAAGCTGGACAGCAACACGGTCCAGAGAGTGGAAGATCTGGTTAATCATCCACCAGACAGCGGCAAGTACAGCGCATTGAAGGACGCGCTGATCAGCCATTTCACCCCCTCAGTCCAACAACGAGCAGAGGGGCTCCTGACGTTGACGGAGGCAGAAAACGATAGACCTGCGGACCTGATGGTGAAGATGCTGAAGCTCAAAGCCTCTGAGGATGGGGAATTCATTTTCGCCCACCTTTTCCTTCAAACCCTGCCACCAGCAGTGAGAGTGGCCCTGGCAGAGTCGCCCTGATTGGCCAGGCGAGACTACCACGAGTTGAGCAAAGAGGCGCAGCGGTTGGTCGACGCCCACAAGCGGAACGCGGTTTCGGCCGCGGCGGCCAGCCCAGGAACAGCATCCGGAGACAGCGCAGGTCCAGCAGCCGCGGCGCCAGACGCACCAACGGCAGCGGCGACGGGAGCCAGACGACGCGGAGAGGAGGACGGCCCGTGCTTCTACCACCGCCGTTTTGCAGAGAGAGCGCGCAGGTGCGTCCCACCGTGCAACTTTAAGCGCCAGGGAAACGCCAAGACCGAGGGCCGGTAGCAGCTGCGACCCTCGGCAACGAGAACAGGCTGCTTTACCTGACGGATGCACGCTCGGGGAAACAGTTCCTCGTGGACACGGGCTCTCAGCTGAGTTTCGTCACACCCACCTACGCGGAACGGCTGATGCCTTCTAAAGCTCCCTGGGTGTCAGTGTCAGCAGCGAACGGCTCCACGATTAAAACGTTCGGTGAGAGGACCATGCTTCTGTCCTTACAGGGCCGTTCATTTGAGTGGACATTTATTGTAGCAGCAGTCAGTTTCAACATGTTAGGGGCTGATTTTTTGTGCTCACATGGTTTATTGGTTGACCTTGCTAATAGATGTCTGATTAATGCACTGTCCTTTCATTCTATTCCCTGCACAGCTCGGGTGGCCCCACCGACTGCACATGCCAGCGTCTCAGCTGCGGGTGGTAAGTTTCACACATTGCTTGCTCAGTTCCCAGCACTCACAGTCCCCACGTTTTCGGCAACGGTAGCTAAACATGGGGTAGAGCATTTCATAACAACCACCGGCCCTCCCGTTTTTGCAAAAGCTCGGCGCTTGGACCCAGCTAAACTGGCCATCGCGCACGAGGAGTTCACTAATCTGGAAAAACTGGGCATTGTTAGACGCTCCAAGAGCTCTTGGGCTTCGCCGTTACACATGGTCCCAAAGGCTGACGGCTCGTGGCGACCTTGCGGCGATTTCCGCAGGTTGAACAACGTTTCAGCTCATGACCGCTACCCGATTCCGCACATTCAGGATTTTTCTGTTCATTTGGCGGGGGCGCGCATTTTTTCTAAAATAGACTTGGTGCGCAGTTACCACCAGGTTCCAGTGCGTGCGCAGGATGTACCCAAAACAGCGGTCATAACTCCTTTCGGCCTTTTTGAGTTTTTGCGCATGCCTTTTGGCCTCAAGGGGGCCGCGCAGACTTTTCAACGCATGATGGATGCAGTTTTACGCGACCTTCCTTTCGTGTTCGTTTATTTGGACGATATTTTGGTAGCCAGCGCGTCCGAGGGCGAGCACGAAAAACACCTCACAGCAGTTTTTCGGAGGCTGGCAGAGCACGGGTTAATAGTTAACCCAGCGAAGTGCCAGTTTGGGGTGGCGCAGATCGATTTTTTGGGACATCGCGTTTCGGCAGAAGGAGCGGTTCCTCTTCCAAATAAAGTGCGTGCCATAACGGATTTTCCGCAACCTCAAACGGTTAAGGCGCTTCAGGAGTTTCTAGGGATGGTTAATTTTTACAACCGGTTCCTCCCAAGCGCAGCACGACTCATGCAGCCATTGTACACCACGTTAAAAAAACAGAAGCCCGCAAATAAGGTTGAATGGTCTCCGGAGCGGGAGCGCGCTTTTGCCCAGGTCAAATCAGCCCTGGCAAACGCAGTTTTGTTAGCGCACCCAGTTCCAACGGCCCGCATGGCGCTCACCACTGACGCTTCCGATGTAGCGGTGGGGGCGGTAGTTGAACAGTTTGTGGCAGGTACCTGGCAACCCCTCGCGTTTTTCAGCAGGACTTTGCGCGATAGCGAGCGGAAATACAGTGCGTTTGACAGGGAGCTTTTGGCCCTACACTTGGCCAGCCGTCATTTTCAGTTCTGGTTAGAGGGGCGATGTTTCACCGCGTTTGTGGATCATAAACCGCTAACTTTTGCGATGGCCAAAATTTCAGAACCCTGGTCAGGCCGGCAACAAAGGCAACTAGCCGCAATATCGGAGTTCACTACTGATAGATAGATTGATAGATAGATAGATAGTTTATTTCGAACACAAAAAATACAACAAAAACAAGCAAATAGCAAATGCAATAAAGTTACAGTATACACTGTTCGAAAGGGAGAAGGAAGAAGTGAACACTTAATTCCAACTCCTCTTTTCCATCGATACACCCATGTGAATTTTATACAAATTACTACCTTTAATACCCCAAGTAAACAATTTACTGTATTTTTTTCAGATCAACATTAACACCTTGCCATTCTAACATACAATGAAGTCTATATTTCAAAACCAGTCTCAAACGACACAGACACACACAGTGCTGTCACACCCACCATTCCATAGTGTCCCATAATGTCCCAGAGTGAACATAATGAATCGTACATATAAATTCTACCCTTCTAACATATATCCTTTCAACAAATGGTGCTTATACCTCTTTTTAAATTGATTTCTGTTTGTACATAGTTTCAGTTCCGGCTCCAGACTGTTCCACAAATCCACCCCACAGACAGATATGCACATACTTTTCTTGGTTGTACGTATCTTGGGTTTTGTGAAGTTTAAGTCTCCTCTCAAATTATGATCATTGTCTCTTTTTTTAAATATTTTTTGTATATTAGTTGGGAGTTGATTGTTAACTGCCCTGTACATTACTTGTGCTGTCTTAAATTTAACTAAATTGATGAACTTTATGACATGTGACTTCAAGAACAACGAATTGGTATGGTCTCTATATCCTGCATTGTTTATTATCCTTATAGCTCTTTTTTGTAATGTGCATATTGTTTGTAGGTTGGTCTTGTAGGTGTTTCCCCAGACTTCTACACAGTAGTTAAGATAAGGTAAAAACAGTGAATTGTACAATAAGACCAATGATTTATAGTCCACGATGTGTCTTGTCTTCCCCACTGATATTCAGCATGTCGCGGGTAAACACAATGTTGTGGCAGACTGCCTCTCGCGCGCGGTAGCACCACCAAGCCCCATAGGGGCAGACTCTGTAGTAGTCGCCGCGGGCCTGGGCAGCAACACGGGAGCGCGCGCAGCTCCGGTCTGTGTTGGGTTAGATTATGCAGACATGGCTGCAGAGCAGGTTAACGACGCGGACGTGCGCGCGCTCCAGTCTGGACCAACAGGGTTAAGGCTGGAGCACAGGGTGCAGCAAAATGGTATGCCCCCACTAATCTGCGATGTCTCCACCGGACGGCCCCGCCCCGTGGTGCCAGCCGCGTGGTGCCAGCCGCGTGGCGTCGCCGCGTTTTTGACTCGGTCCATTCTCTCGCGCACTCGGGGGTACACGCATCGATTAAATTGGTGGGAGAGAAATTTGTTTGGCCCGGGTTGCACAAACAGGTCAAGGAATGGGCGGCAGCCTGCGTAGCGTGTCAGCGAGCCAAAATACACAGACACACTAAGGCCCCGTTAGAACCTTTTCACATCCCCGCTAAGCGTTTTGATCACGTGCATGTTGACTTGGTGGGCCCGCTTCCATTATCACACGGGCACACACATCTTTTGACGATGGTGGATCGCACCACGCGCTGGCCAGAGGCGATTCCTCTGACATCAACCACAGCGGAAGAAGTTGCGCGAGCATTTTTAGCAGTGTGGGTTGCGCGTTTCGGTGTACCGTCGGACATAACATCCGACAGGGGTCCCCAATTTATTTCCGAGCTATGGTCATCGATGGCCCGCAACTTGGGGGTGAAGATTCATCGCACTACCACGTATAACCCCCAGGCTAATGGTTTATGCGAACGCTTTCACAGGTCATTGAAAGCAGCCCTCAGAGCGTCGCTAACGGATACAAATTGGGTGGACAAACTTCCATGGGTTTTATTAGGGTTGCGTTCTGCACCTAAGGAAGATTTGCATGCTTCCCCGGCTGAATTAGTTTTTGCTCAACCTCTCCGTTTGCCGGGGGAATTTCTCCCCGATAATCCCGCACCAAGTGGCCCCCCTGCTCAGCCGTGGCAGAGCGACTCAGGAGCAAACACGCTCCCTGGCCCGGTCCATCACAGTTTACCACACATTTTTGTGCCAAAGGCTTTAAAAAATGCAGAGTTTGTTTTTGTTAAACATGATGCTCAGCGTCCAAGTTTGCGGCCGTTTTATGATGGACCGTTCAGAGTGCTGGAGACCAGGCAGAAGCATTTTCTGCTAGATTTAGGGGGCAGAAGGGAGTTGACTTGCATAAACAGGCTCAAACCCGCCTTTGTTTTGGCTGATGAGGAAGTGCAGCTCGCGAGGCCCCCCCACCGTGGCAGGCCCCCAAGAGGACATTCTCCAAAGTCTTCACAGAAAGGTGCTAACAGCTTTAATCCACAGGTGCAGAGAGATGTTGCAGGTGCAGCCAAGCCAGGTTGCAGCAGATTCGGCAGAAAGTTAAAACCCAGGCAGTTGGTGGATTGATTAGCGATGTATGGAGTGCTTTGTGTTTTTCCTTTTTTTTTATGCCATGCAGGTTCTGCCTTACTAGACGTTTGGGGGGGGGTAGTGTGGGCGACACACATTGTGGGCTCACGTTGCCACAGAGACAGGACTGCATGTGTATTGAGGGTGTCACGTCTGCAAGGACAGAGGACTCAAATCTGCAGAAGATAACAAGGAGGTGTGAGATTTGTCTCTTTGTCCCACAGAAGATGCCCCGGAGAGATTTCCGGTTCATCAGGAAATGAGAGACAATGGTGAAGCTTCAAAGGGATGCTTTGTGACTGTATGTTTACTGAAGACACCATGTGACATGAATTCTTATGCTGGAAACATATATAAGGGTGTTGAGATATGATTCTGTCTCTTTCCTGCTTTGAGAATGATAGAAGCTGTGTGCTGTTAATAAAGCTGGTTTACGACTAAACTCAGCCTCGTCTTTTGAGCACATCTTCTACACAGGTGTCTTTTATACTGATAACGAGTTCAAACAGGTGCCATTAATACAGGTAACGAGTGGAGGACAGAGGAGCCTCTTAAAGAAGAAGTTACAGGTCTGTGAGAGCCAGAAATCTTGCTTGTTTGTAGGTGACCAAATATTTATTTTACTGAGGAATTTACCAATTAATTCATTAAAAATCCTTCAATGTGATTTTCTGGATTTTTTTTTCTCATTTTGTCTCTCATAGTTGAGGTATACCTATGATGAAAATTGGAGACCTCTCTCATCTTTTAAGTGGGAGAACTTGCACAATTGGTGGCTGACTAAATACTTTTTTGCCCCACTGTATATATATATACAGTATATATATATATATATATATATATATATATATACACTACCCTTCAAAAGTTTGGGGTCACCCAGACAATTATTTTGTGTTTTCCATGAAAAGTCACACTTATTTACCACCATGAGTTGTAAAATGAATAGAAAATATAGTCAAGACATTGACAAGGTTAGAAATAATGATTTGTATTTGAAATAATAATTTTTTCCAGATACTCAACCTGCTCAAAGGAAGGTCAGTTTTATAGCTTCTCTAACCAGCTAAACTGTTTTCAGCTGTGCTAACATGATTGCACAAGGGTTTTCTAATCATCCATTAGCCTTCTGATGCAATGAGCAAACACATTGTACCATTAGAACACTGGAGTGATAGTTGCTGGAAATGGGCCTCTATACACCTATGTAGATATTGCACCAAAAACCAGACATTTGCAGCTAGAATAGTCATTTACCACATTAGCAATGTATATTAGATATTAGAGTGTATTTCTGATTAGTTTAAAGATATCTTCATTGAAAAAAGCAGTGCTTTTCTTTCAAAAATGAGGAAATTTCTAAGTGACCCCAAACTTTTGAACGGTAGTATACTGTATATATATACGTATATGTGTGTGTGTGTGTGTGTGTACATATGTATATTCATTTACTGCTTTGGCTAACCAGTTCTTATTATCTTATTAACTATTGCTCTGAGTGCTGCTATCCTTTTGCTGCTGTAATCCTGGAATTTCCCCATTGTGGGACTAATAAAGGCTTATCTTATCTTAAAAGATTCAGAGAATGTGGAGACATTTCTACACATAAGTAACAAGGCCGGTTTGGGGACATGTTCCCCCATTTCCCCCTTTATTTGTGCATATGGTGTGCTGAGAGGGATCCATTCCACCAAGCTGTCTTTGCCATGGAAGAACCCAAATGAATAAAACAACTTTTTTATGGTGCCTGTGCTCTCTAATCAGAGGAAAATGCTCTTGGCTTTCTGACTGAACATAACCTGCATACATCCTGACTGCTCATTCAGCCGCAGCACAGCATGGTGGTTACGGTTGGTGGCAGAAACGATAGCCGTTGCATTGGAGCTGCTGTGTACAGGGGTATGATGGATGTTTTCTGTCATCACCTTGAGGTTCTGTGCATGGTTCTGTTTGGGATGCCTATGTTTGGTCTCAGGGTGACATGTTGCACTGCTGGAAAGCAGCCATGTAGTAAATTGACAAGAAACTACTGAGCGAGGCATGCTTCCATTGGGGGGGGGGGGGGGGGAAGTCAGTTTCTGACAAACCATCACTTTTTGGCACGGCAACTGTGTAGACGGGTGTGCTCACAATCAACTGGTTGGGTGCCCCTCATAGATGATGATTTCTCATTACCTCCTCCAAAGAGGTTTTGTTGTTGGTTGGTTTGTGTGCAAGATTACACAAAAACTACTGGATGGAGTTTGATGAAATTTTCCCCATATGGCCTATGGATGAAGCCTTTAGATTTTGGAGGTGATCCAGGTCAGGACGCAGATTCTGGAACAGTTTTTCACATTCTTTAACACTGCAAAATTTGGCCTTGGTGGAAGTATGCACTCTCTGATTGCCTTCTCCTTTTCCCATCTTCGTCTTGTTCTGCTCCCAACTATCTGAATTTTCAGAATCTACAAATTGTATTCAAATTGGATCATCTTTAGTTTTTGTCATGCATGTATTTGTCTAATATTTGATTTGTTATTTGTTTTCTTTCTTCTAATTTCATGACTGATGGAAGAAATATTTAGATTCAGTGTTAACTTTGAATTTTTTTAAATTTATGATCTATCAGTGGTTCTTTCAATTTGTCTATCCTGGTTGTGGTGGTAGTTTTTAAGTCCCTAGAGGTTTCTTTTCCTCCCCTGCACTAAAGTGCTTTCTATTGTTTTGAATTTCTGTATATTGTTTTAAATCTGTGCAAATAAAATCTTCCAAGTCACTCCTTTGTTTTATTGACTTTAACACAGTGAGCACTTGGCACCATCTAGTGGACAGAAAAGTCTCCTGGTAGAAAAAGTCCATTTATTATTATTTTCTCTTTCGGCTGCTCCCTTATGGTGCCGCCACACTAAACACTGGCAAACAGCACAAACAACTTTTGTCCAGGACATATTACTAACCAGCTGGACTATCTCTTCTTTTCATTTCCTGCCTGTTTTGGCAACATCTATATGTCTGGACAACAGATGGAAACCAGCCTCTGGTTATAATTTGGCATGTTTACATTGATTGTTACTGATGTGCGTTAACTTGCACTGTCCTTTAAAAAATTTGAAATGGAAGTTATTTCAAGAAAGTAGCTGAGCCAGCTTCGTGAACATTTTCATCAGTAGTCTTAATCCCCACTCACTTTTGAACAATTGTGTTTTAGGCAACAGTGGAATAAAATCCTTAGTGGGAGTAGGGCTGGGCGATATGGCTTTGAACATGCATCATGATACATTTAAGGTTTTATATAATATATATCACGATATCTTGATATCTCCTCCAAACCACTGTATAAATTCAATTCAATTCAATTCAACTTTATTTATATAGCGCCATTTCACAACAACAGTCATCTCATAGCACTATCAACTGTAGGGGGGAACCCCCACAGTTGCAGAAAGACCCCAGCAATCAGGCGATCCCCTGTGAGCAAGCACTTGGCGACGGTGGAGAGGAAAAACTCCCTTTTAACAGGAAGAAACCTCCAGCAGAACCAGGCTCAGGGAGGGGCAGTCATCTGCTGCGACTGGCTGGGGGGTGAGGGGACAGAGAAGAAGAAAAGAACAGACATGTAGAGAGCAAACAGCACGATGGGGACTCAATCTATGGGAGAGAACAAACAAATGTTAATGACCAGCAAAAAAAAAATATTTCATAGAGAGTGAGGAAAGGAGTGAGGCCCAGTGCATTACTGGAGGTCCCCCGGCTGACTAAACCTATTAGCAGCATAACTAAGGGAGGGTTCAGAAACACATGATCCCTCCCTAATTGTAGGCTATATCAAAAAGGTAGGTTTTAGCCCTATTCTTAAAAACAGAGATCGAGTCTGACTCCCGAATCCAGATTGGCAGCTGATTCCACAGGAGAGGAGCTTGATAACTGAAGGCTCTGCCTCCCATTGTACTTTTGGAGATTCTAGGTATTACAAGTAAACCTGCATTTTGGGAGCGTAGTGCTCTGTTAGGAGGATACGGTAGTATCAGATCTTTTAAATAAAAAGGAGCCTGATTGTTTAGAGCTTTGTAAGTAAGAAGAAGGATTTTAAACTTAATTCTAAACTCTATGGGAAGCCAATGAAGGGAGGCCAGAACCGGAGAGATATGATCTCTCTTTCTAGTACCTGTTAAAACTCTTGCTGCAGCATTTTGGATCAGCTGAAGACTTTTTAAAGATGTTTTAGGACAGCCTGATAATGAAGAATTACAATAATCTAATCTCGAGCTAACAAAAGCGTGGATCAGCTTCTCAGCATCACTCTGAGACAAGATGCTCCTAATCTTGGCAATATTACGCAAATGATAGAAGGCAGTCTTAGAAACAAATTTAATATGTGAATTGAAGGACAAATCCTGATCAAAAATAACTCCAAGGTTCCTCACAGAGCTATTAAGAGAAAGAGTAACTGCATCCAAACTGAAAGTTTGATTTGGAAAGGAATTTCTAAGGTTTTTTGGACCAACAAGAATGACTTCAGTCTTATCTGAATTTAATAGCAGGAAATTACAAGTCATCCAAACTTTGATTTCCTTAAGACAGGCTTCTAACTTGGCTAATTGATTAGTATCATCTGGCTTCATTGACAGGTATAATTGTGTGTCATCTGCATAACAGTGAAAATGTATACAGTGCTTTCTAATAATGTTGCCTAACGGAAGCATATATAAACTAAAAAGAGTAGGGCCAAGCACAGATCCCTGTGGAACTCCATGACTAAGCTTTGAGCTGAGAGAAAACTCATCATTTACATGAACAAACTGGAACCTATCAGATAAATAAGATCTAAACCACTGCAACGAAGTTCCATTAAGTCCAACATAGTGTTCTAATCTATCAAGTAGAATATTATGATCAATAGTATCAAAAGCTGCACTAAGATCTAAAAGGACAAGTACAGAAACTAGTCCATTATCAGATGCAATGAGGAGGTCGTTAGTGACCTTCGCTAAGGCTGTTTCAGTGCTATGATGGATTCTAAACCCAGATTGAAACTCCTCAAATAAACCATTTCCCTGCAGGTGGTCAAATAATTGCGTAGCAACAACTCTTTCTAAGATTTTTGAAATGAAAGGGAGATTAGAGATTGGTCTATAGTTAGCTAAAGCTCCTGGATCTAGCGTTGGCTTTTTGAGTAAGGGTTTAATTACAGCCGTTTTAAAAGCCTGCGGTACATGGCCTAAAGTTAATGAAGAATTGATTATATGAAGAATAAGGCTACCAATAAGTGGGAAGACTTCTTTAAATAACCTGGTAGGAATAGGGTCTAAAAGACAAGTTGAAGGTTTGGATGAGGAAACTATTTTGTCTAACTCACAAAGGTCGATTGGAGTAAACTCATCAAGACAGACATCAATAGAAGGAGTTGTAGTAGTTACAGTATTTAAGTTAACTGTGGGAAGAATCTGATTGATTTTATCTCTGATGGATGAAATTTTATTATTGAAAAAGTTCATAAAGTCCTGACTAGTAAGCTCTAAGGGGATGCTAGGATTGACAGAGTCCTGACTCTTTGTCAACCTGGCTACAGTACTGAAAAGAAACCTGGGATTATTCTTGTTCTCTTCTATTAATGCAGAGTAATAACTCGTTCTAGCTTTTCTAAGAGATTTTTTATAAATTAAAAGATGATTTCTCCAAGCTAAATAGATTTCATCTAAATTAGTAGAGCGCCATTTTCTTTCTAATTGACGAGTCTTCTGTTTTAAGGTACGAGTTTCTGTGTTGAACCAAGGAGTTAAAAATCTCTGATTAGACTTTTTCTTTTTTAAGGGGGCCACCAAGTCTAGAGCCTGATGCAGAGAAGCTGAAACACTATCCACCATGTTATCAATTACAGAAGGAGCAAGCTGTCTATAGCTTATTTCTGTTGTGTTGACACATGGCATAGAGGAAACAATCTGCATAAATTTGGAAACAGCATCATTTGAGAGGCATCTACTGTGATAATATTTTTCTTTAGGAGCCAAATAGTCAGAAATAGTAAAATCAAAGGTTAACAGACAATGGTCTGACAGTACAGGGTTATGAGGAGACACTACAAGATTTTCTATTTCTATGCCATATGTCAGAACAAGGTCCAATGTATGGTGGAGGTAATGAGTAGAATTTCCTACTTTCTGAGAAAACCCAATCGAGTCTAATATTGAATTAAAAGCCACTTTAAGGCAGTCACTATCTACATCCACATGTATATTAAAGTCCCCTACTATAATTATTCTATCAGATTTCAGCACTAAATCAGCTAAGAAATCAGGAAATTCGGATAAAAATTCTGAGTAGGTTGATGGGGGACGATAAACTATGGCAAATAAAATTGGGTTTAACCTGGAATTGCTAAAGTGCCCAACACTGAGGACCAGGCCCTCAAAGGAATTATAACATGTTTTTTGCTTTACATTAACTAGTAATTTGGAATGGTAAATTGATGCTACTCCTCCTCCACGACCAGAACTTCTGGGATTTTGACAGTTTAAATAACCAGAGGGAGTTGATTCATTTAAACCAACATAATCCTCTTGCCCTAACCAAGTCTCTGTAAGGGAAATTAAATCAATCTGATGATCAATTAACAGATCATGGACTAACAGAGACTTGGGAGTTAGAGACCTAATATTTAATAAACCACATTTAATTTTTAAATTATGAGGAGGAACAGAGGCCAAATCATTCAATTTAGAGGCTTTATGTTTAATTTGAGTTTTACCAATATTTTGCTTTATCACTTTGGGATGCTTATACATTATATTTTTATTTACTTTGGAGGGAGCAGACAACGATTCTCTGATGGGGAAGTCAGGGGCTAAGCTGAGGGGTGGCGGATGAAGAGGAGCTGCAGAGAGGCGTGTAAGACTGCGACTCTGCTTCCTGGTCCCAACTCTGAGTAGTCAGGGTTTTGGAAATTTGGATAAAAAAGATGCCAGATTGTTAGATAAATGAGAAGCACCATCCAAAGTGGGATGAATGCTGTCTCGTCTCATAAGACCAGGTTTTCCCCAAAAAGAGCTCCAATTGTCAATGTAGCCCACGTCATTTTTAGGACACCACACAGACAGCCAGCGGTTCAAGGATGACGAGCGGCTAAACATGTCATCACTGGTCAGACTGGGGAGGGGCCCAGAGAATACTACAGTGGCAGACATCGTTTTGGCAAACTCACACACCGATTCTATATTAAGTTTCGTGACTTCCGACTGCCGGAGACGGATGTCATTAATGCCGGCGTGAATAACAATTGTGGAATATTTACAGTTACTTTTAGCCAGCATTTTCAAATTTGACTCGATGTCGCCTGCTCTGGCCCCAGGAATGCATGTGACTATGGCCGATGGAGTCTCTAGGTTCACGTTTCTGACTACAGAGTCGCCAATGATCAGAGTTTTTTCCTCAGCGGGTGTGTCGCTGAGCGGGGAAAAACGATTAGAAACGTGAACAGGTTGGTGGTGAACCGGGGCTTTGCGACTAGGCTTCCTTCTCACCGTCACCCACCCAGTCTCCTCGCTGCAGAGGAGAGCCGGGGAACCGGTGACAGGGGGACCTAAGCTAGCTAGCTCCGCTGCAGCTAATGGGCGTCCGTCGAGATTAACTGGCGCAGACGGTGTTTCAATGCAGCGGAGCCGGGATTCCAAATCAGACAACCTCGCCTCGAGCGCCTCAAAAAGACAACATTTATTACATTTACCGTTATCACTAAAAGAGGCAGAGGTGTAGCTAAACATCTGACAGAGAGAGCACACCAGAGGAGTAGAGGAAAGAGAGCTAGTAGCCATAGCTAGTGGCTCGAGAGCTGGAGAGCAAACCACACAGGCAGACAGCAAAACAGGAAGTGACGATACGTTACCACAAGGAAGTGACGCCACCACCAAATGTAAAACCTTTACATAAAATGACACCGACATAGTAATAGAAAGAGACCCGTGTATTGCAATATTTTTAATTGCATACAAAAGGGGGGGTGTGGATAAAATCAAGTTAAATTTAGCAAACTTTATCGAACCAGTCAACACCCAAGCACTTGCCTTTAAACAGGGGTCTGTTTCTGAGCTACAGGTTGCCACAAAAGAGCTGAAGTCCGAAATTTTAAGAGCAAAACAGAATTATAAATCAGAGTTGGAAAGCAAGATGGCAACAAAGAAACTTGGTTCAGCCTGGGCCAGTATGAAAACTATTGCAGGCCTTCAGAGCACAAAGCGCAGTAATCGTGTGTTTTTAGATGGTTTTAATTCAGACACATTGCTGGCTAATGCTGTTAATTGTTTTTATGGTCCTTTTGATTCCTCTGATTTTAGCACAGAAACTCAAGATTTGAAACAGAAACTCAAAGACAATCAGCACTTTAATATTGAGGTGCAGGATGTTAAAAGGGAGTTCTGTGCTGTAAAAGTGAACAAAAGTCAGGGCCCTGATAATATATGTGGGCGCTTGGTAAAGTCCTGTGCACATGAACTGAGTCCTCTATTTCATTACATTTTCAATAAGTCCTTACAGACACAACATGTGCCTAAGATCTGGAAAGAAGCCGTGGTTGTCCCCGTTCCAAAATCCATCTGTCCTAAAACAGTAAACGACTTTAGACCAGCTGCTTTGACTTCAATTTTAATGAAAATTTTTGAAAAACTGGTCAGATTTGAGGTCCTAAAGCAGACTGAACATGCATTGGATCCTCTGCAGTTTGCCTATAGGCCTCACAGAGGAGTGGGGGACGCCACTGTCACTCTGTTTAACATGCTTTTTAAACATCTGGATTTTAATGGGACACACCCCAGACTTTTATTTGTGGACTTTTCTTCCGCCTTTAATACAATCCAACCTCATATTTTAGTTGAAAGGCTCCTGCAACAATTTGATTTGAGCAATAATCTGGTGGGTTGGATTCTGGATTTTTTAACCAACAGGACGCAGAGAGTAAGGGTCAATGGTACATTGTCTGACCAAAAGTGCTCTTCTACTGGCTCTCCTCAGGGGTGTGTGTTGTCACCACTACTCTTCATCCTGTACACAAACATGTGTCGGAGCAGACATGACAACAGACACATTATAAAGTATGCTGATGATTCAGTTGTTGTCAGTCTCCTCCAGGATGGTGAGAGTGGCCACGGCCCAGTAGTTGATGACTTTGTTCACTGGTGTGAGGATTCCTACCTGCAGCTGAATTTGACAAAAACTAAAGACATGATTATTGACTTTAGGAGGAAAACTACCAGGCACGAAGTCACCGTACTAAAAAGCCAGACCACTGATTGTGTACAATTCTACAAATATCTTGGGACGATTATTGATAGTAACTTGATAACTTGATTGATAGAAACTTGCACGCTTCCAAATTGACCAAACCATAATGACAATGTTTTATCGGGCTTTTATTGAATCTGTTTTATCCTTTTCTTTAGTGTCATGGTTTGGTCAGATAAAACTGAAACAGAGGAAATCCTTGGATCAGGTAGTTAGATGGTCCAGTCGTTTGCTTGGTGAGTCACAGCTGAGCCTGACATCCCTGTACACCAGACAGGTACAGAGGATGGCTGCCTCCATTTTAAATGAGGACTCCCACCCTTTGCACTGAAACTTTCAGCTTCTTCCCTCAAGACGGAGGTTTGCTGTCCCAAAAAGTAGAACCCAGCGCTACAAAAACAGCTTTGTTCCTGCTGCTGTCAAAGAGTTGAACAAGATGTAACAATATATTGCACATAATTTAGTTACCTATTTATTAATTTCATTTTATATTTACTTATTTTTGTAGTTTTTTTTTTTATTGGGGTTCTAAATCTTTTATTAGGTTTTAGACCTTTGAGTTTTTAACCTCTTTGACTAGTCTTTAACTTTTTAATATGACCCTTCTCTCTTATCTCTGGTTTTTCTCTCATCTTTTTGTCTTATGTCCTGATTGATGGAGTCTTGAGTATTTTTATCATGTTCATAGTCAGCTTCATGTGTGCCTGTGTTTGTGTTCATGTTGAATGTAATTGTGGTTTGTAAATATGGATGTCACCAGACTGCAAAACAAATCTACCTACGGGTACAAATAAAGGAACCTGAACCTGAACCTGAACCTCATTCATCAATTTGCACCAAATCAGAATAAATAATGGTAGGCCTTCCTATTATGGCCTGTAATAAAACCAATAAAACTAAAACAAAAAAAAAGGACTCAACACAATAAAAAGTGCATTAAGCAGAAATTCTAGAGAAAGACATTTTAAAACCATATAAATTAAAGTCCACTTTTTCTGTTCGGTCATATTTTTAACAATAAGGGCCATGTCTTTGGCAGTATAATTTGTGACTGCAGCTGTGATCTCTTTCCATTTTGCACTTTTGTTGTATGGGATAAATTTACCAAATGAAGCCATATAGTCATTTTCTTAGGGCTGTTAGAAAGGAGATACCTGGGATGCTGAGAGTAGATTTTAATGCATTCTTCATATTATAGTGGATGACATCTCAAGTGGTGGAACAAATTAGAAGTACTTTGCACAAAACTGTATTTTGTTCAGTTTGTACCTTCTTAAGTTCAAACCGCTGCAGGACAACAGAGCCAGTGCCTTTTTTCTCTTTGGAATGATCTCGTTCAACTCTGTTTCCACTGCAGCCAACGTGTGTGTGGGTCGCTGCACCTTTTTTCCCTCTCTCCGCACTCTGCCAGTGTTGCCAGATCATGCATAAAAAACAAGCGTCTCCGCTCCACGAAAATGGGCTAAAAAAAAAGGCAGTTTCTAAAGAAAAAAAAAATGCAGGAAAAGAAAGCAGACCTGGCAATGATCCTGATTTGAACCACAGAGGGAGGGAGTGTGACTGAGCTGCAGTGCAGAGAGGAAGGGGAAGTGGAACTTCAACTGGACAAATAAATGCTGACAGCTTACAGTGCCACAACAATTTCCGCTCGATATCTGCGATAAAGGCTTTTAATGTATCTCACGTAGTAGAATGTATCAATATAACAAATATATTCGGTGCATCGCCCAGCCCTAAGTGGGAGATAAGTCATGTTTTACATGAGCTTTGATTCTCAGCCATGTCTGTTCGGTGGGGGGGGGGGGGGGGGGGGCACATGATTGACACTGGAAGATCATAGAAACAGTGACATTCAAACAACTTCTAATCAGACACCAAACGCTCCTTTCTGTGCTTCTATATTTCTAGCAAACACATGGCTTCAGTGCAAAACAAATAGATACAAAACATAAAATAAGAGACTGAGTTAAGTCAGAGTGATGGATCTGTACATAAATATGTGCAAATAAGGCCAAACCAAAACATAGGTCAGGGTAAGGCACCGCAGTCACAGATGATTTAACAGGAGATCAGCAGAGCGTAGCTGCTGGTTTGGAGCTCTGATAGTGGAGGCAGGAGTTCCTCTTTGACCCCTCCCCCTCCTCCACCTCTGTCACCCGTTCCTCCGTCTCCAAGGAACCCACCGGAGGACAGGTGGATGCAGACAGCGTCAGAGACCCAAAGGACCTGGGACGGACCTAGATGAGGAATACAGGTGGAAACATGAGGCAGTGAGCAACGTTAAAACATTTCTTTTAAAGGAGAACACATACCATGTTCTTTTTACTTATATGGATGCCTAGAGAAATATAATTTCATCTTGCCTGTACTACAGTTGTATGTACAGCAACATGACAATAAAAGTTGATTTGATTTGATTTGATTAGTTAGCTAAAACTCCTGAATCCAGCATTGGCTTTTGAATAAGGGTTTAATTACAGCAGTTTTAAAAGCCTGCGGTACATGGCCTAATGTTAATGAAGAATTGATTGTTTGAAGAATAGAGCTGCCAATAAATGGGAAGACTTCTTTAAGTAACCTGAAAGGAATAAGGTCTAAAAGACAAGTTGTAGGCTTGGACGAGGAAGTTATTTGATCTAACTCTAAAAGGTCAATTGGAGTAAACTCATCCAAACAGATATCAACTGAAGGAGTTGTAGTAGTTACAGTATTTAAGTTAATGGCGGGAAGAATCTGACTGATTTTATCTCTGACAGATGAACTTTTATTATTGAAGAAGTTCATAAAGTCCTGACTAGTAAGCTCTAAGGGAATGCTAGGTTTGACAGAGTCCTGACTCTTTGTCAGCCTGGCTACAGTGCTGAAAAGAAACCTGGCATTATTTTTGTTCTCTTCTGTTAATGCGGAATAATAACTTGTTCTAGCTTTCCTAAGAGATTTTTTATAAATTAGAAGTTGATTTCTCCAAGCTAGATAGATTTCATTTAATTTAGTGGAGCGCCATTTTCTTTCTAATTGACGAGTCTTCTGTTTTAAGCTACGAGTTTCTGTGTTGAACCAAGCAGTCAGAAATCTCTGATTAGACTTTTTCTTCTTTAAAGGGGCCACCATGTCTTGAGTCTGATGCAGAGAAGCTGTAACACTATCTACCATGCTATCAATTACAGAAGGAGCAAGCTCTCCATAGCTTATCTCCGTTGTGTTGACATGGCATTGAGGAAACATTCTGCTTAAATTTAGTAACAGCATCATCTGAAAGACATTTACTGTAGTAATGTTTTCTTTAGGAGGCAAATAGCCAGAAACAGTAAGATCAAAAGTTAACAGATAATGGTCTGACAGTACAGGGTTATGAGGAGACTCTACCAGATTTTCTATTTCTATGCCATATGTCAGAACAAGGTCCAACGTGTGGCGGAGATACTTTCTGAGAAAACCCCATCAAGTCCAATATTGAAATAAATGCCTTATTAAGGCATTCACTATCTACATCTGCATGTATATTAAAGTCCCCTACTGTAGTTATTCTATCCGATTTCAGCACTAAATCAGCTAAGAACTCAGCAAATTCAGATAAAAACTCTGAGTAACTAACTAACTAACTAACTAACCTGCACTTATATAGCGCTTTTCTAGTCACAAAGACCACTCAAAGCGCTTTCATTAATACTAACCCTCTATTCTAAGGGCCTATAGGAAACAAATATCTAGGGACAATTTAGAACAGCCAATTAACCTAACATGCATGTTTTTGGCATGTGGGAGGAAACCGGAGAAATCTCGGAGTAAACCCACGCAACACGGGGAGAACATGCAAACTCCACACAGATCACTGTTGGTCGGGGGCTGGGATCGAACCCACGATCCCACGATCCCCACAATCCCCCGGCCAAGGGTAAACTGTGCTGCCGCAGTGCTAACCACTGCGCCACTGTGCAGCCAGTAGGCTGAGGGACAACAATAAACTATGGCAAATAAATTGGGTTTAACCTAAAACTGCTAAAATGCCCAATACTGAGAACCAGGCCTTCAAAGGAATTATAACATGTTTTTTTGCTTTACATTCATTAGTAATTTGGAATGGTGGAACTGGTGCTGGACTACCAAATCATCAAAAGGCACCTTCATAAGGTATCCATGGGTGTTGTTGGGGTTGAACTTCTCTGATTGCTGTGAGGTTCCTCACACTCAGAGGCATTTTAAATTCTTAAATTGGTACTTCACATTTCACCCTGCACCTGATAGTCCTGCATTGTACAGCCGGTATGATTCATGTATCTATGCAGGTCATCATCTATTCATCGACAATGTATATAAGTTATTTAGGCAATTTTACTTTCCTGGGTAATTCCTTTGTCTATTATGCTGTGTCATGTTGGTCGTCTACTCTCATGCTGCTGTTATGCTGTAATTTCCCAGTTTGGGATCAATAAAGTACATCCATCCATCTATCTATCTATCTATCTATCTATCTATCTATCTAAAACCAGTTTTACAGTGGCCCAGAGAGTTAAGAAAGTAACTGCAAAATAGACAAAGAGCCAAAGCATCTGCATCAAAACTGCAACACACACCTGCTGGAAATACTCATGGCAACTGCAAACGCAGAAATGCACTGCAAAACCAACTGTAAGGAGGACACAATAATAATAATGGTTTGCATTTATATAGCGCCTTTCAAGAAACCCAAAGTGCTTTACAATGAAAATCCATTATTCATTCACTCCACAGACATTGATAGCGGTAAGCTCCTACTGTAGCCACAGCTGTCCTGGGGCAGACTGATGGAAACGTGGCGTGGCTGCCAACAGCCTCTCCGACCACTACTGAACATTTATACCCAGTGTCATGGACAATGGAGGCAAGGTGGGTAAAGTGTCTCGCCCAGGGACACAACAGCAGGATGGCTGGATAGAGCGGGATTCAAATCACCAACCCTCTGGTTACTGGATGACCTGCTCTACCTCCTGAGCCACTGCCACCACCCACATTTCCCTCCTCCATTCCATTTTTGCTGAGCACCAAGCTGGATGGCAGAAAGTTTCACTTTTACATGGTCTTTGACATGACCCAGCTAGGACTTGAACCCCAACCTCCCGGTTGCGGGGTGGATGCTCTATGTATACTCTACCCCTAGACCAGATGGACCAGATCAGGAAATTATTTCAGACACACTATAAAAAGCGATCACAATAAGATGCCTTTTTTTTTAAATAATAACTTTATGGAGCACTTGCACAGTGTCGAGAGAGTAGTTTGCTTCCTAGTCTCCCTGGGATATATATCTACCCACTACTTGGGCAGCATGGTGGTGCAGTGGTTAGCACTGTTGCTTAACAGCTAGAAGGTTCCAGGTTCGAATCCCCAGGCTGGCAGGGGTAGGAACCTTTCTGTGTGGAGTTTGCATGTTTTCCCTGTGCTGTGTGGGTTTGCTCCGGGGGCTCCGGTTTCCTCCCACAATCCAAAGAAATGCATGTTAGGTTAATTGGTTGTTCTAAATTGTCCCTAGATATCTGTCTCCTACAGGCCCTTAGAATAGAGGGTTAGTACTAGTGAAGCGCTTTGAGTGGTCTTTGAGACTAGAAAAAGCGCTATATAAGTACAGATCCTTACTTAGTGCTTTCTCATCCATAAATTAAATCTTTCACTTATCACTGCACACACTGGAAATGGTGCATTGGCAGATAAAGTATTTATTTAAATTCCAAATACCACTCTATGAGCTATTGTCATTAGCCTAGTTAGCTTCCAGTTGCTAGCGTGTTATTGATTCTCTTATTAAACTTTGACTCATTCTTACTTAGAGTTTCAAGGAGCTATGCTGCAGGAAACCAAATGATTTTGTTATTCTTCCTCACCAGACATTCACCAGCTATATGGTTCACCACACACACACACAGTTTAAATCAGGCACGCACCTGCTTGCCACACGGCTGTGCCCACTTGCCTTCGTTAGTGTTTTGTGTACTAATAGGGAGGCAGTGTGACCAGTCATTGTGGCAGCTTGAGTCAGCAATGGACATCCTGACTCACCGATGCCTGGCTTTCTTCCCCTGGACGTATTGTGTTGTACTTTGAGCCTTTCCGCTCCAACATATGTGTAAGTCCTTATTTTTGTGCATTTTCCTCCACTCCTGACTGTTCGGAGCGCATCAGGCATTTCCTTTAAGCCTATGTGGTTTGCAGCGGGTTGTCTCCCATCATCATCTCTCAACAGTGACTGTTATTTGGACATTTTTCTGTACATTTTTCCACTGTAAATAAACACGTTACTTACACTGTGTTTTGGGCTCGCCGCGAATTTCTATGTTCACTGCAAAATTACGCAGCGGACATGACAGTAAGCTGCCACCAAAAAAGCCCAAGCAGTAAGTAGTGTGTTACTCATTTTTTGTTTTTTCACCAACCTGTTCGGAGCGTGATGTCCTGGTCTAGCCGTTCCCACAATGGTTTTAGTGGATGGGCAGCAGGACAGCCCAGTGCGGAGGCGCAGCGGGCAGCCTGGCAAATCCGGGAATTGCTGGAGGACGCGTACATCTCCATCGGGCCCAGAGAGCGTTTGCCGTGCCTTGACGGAGTAATACAGATCCAGGGGACTCACCAGGACCTCTGAGATTACTCCGAGTAGTCCAAGCTGCTGTCCGGTGTCTGTGCACTCAAGCAGGCTTTCCCCGATCTGAAGAGAAGGACTTTCCGGATGAAACCCAAACGGAAACGCTCTTCTCCGCCGGTGGCCATCATTCCCTCTCCTCCATCACCCACTCCAAGATGGCTGCGATCAGGTCAGCATTGGCGACGTCACCCGGAATCCCCGAAGAACGATCCAGCCCCGCTAACTGCTCCTGCTCCTACACTGAGCCCAGTTACCCCCGCAGCGGATTATCAGTTCCAAGCAGTCCCGTCTGCAGAATCTCCCTCCATATCCGCTGAGAGGTCTGCTTCCTCTGTCTGTTCACCGGCTGCAGAGGGGCGCTTGTTTTCCTCACCGGGGTCTCCTGTTCCTGTGGCGAGAGGAGCGGCTCCCATATGTTCTACAGAGGAGCCTAGCACCGCCTTTCCCAGACGGACAGGTGATGACATCCAAGCAGCAGCAACCAACATCATAATCCGGGAAAACAGGCAAGTGATTTTTCATTTGACTCACTTTAATAATGAAATGTTTTGCCTGATTCCTGGTAGGGAGGCTCAGGGAAAGCAGTACCCTGAGCTCTCTCCACCTGCTGCTGTTAAAAACTGTTCACCAGCCCTCTCGCCACTCTCCTTTATTTGCCTGCCGGAACCAGAGCCGGGCAGTCGGGATCAGGAGGAGCCAGAGGTCTGGGAGGAGTGTCCTCCCGCAGCAATGGTGAACTGGATCCCAGCCGCCACGCCAGAGGACTCACCAGCATGGATCATGGCAGCTGGGGAAGATAAGACTGCAGTAATCATCACACCTGCTGTGAAGGCCGCCACAGCAGAGTCAGCACCCGAGCGGAACCTCTTGGAGGCCGAACCTGCGGAGACATCACCCGGCTCGCCGAAGTCCTGGACGGTGGTAGAGCTTGAGCTAAGGCAAGTGCTCTCTTGTCTTTCTCTTTTCTTTTTTTTTTTTTGTAATTTGAATTTTATTGGGTTTTCAATTTAGAAAATAAAGCAAACAAACAAACAAAAAGGAAAAAAAAACAAAAAAAAACCAACAACATCAAAAACAAATATACCCAGTGAGAGGATAAAACATTCCATTTCCAGTGTGTGAGACGCGGGCAGTGAGTGAGACGCGGGAGTGAGACGCAGGCAGTGAAGGTGGCTGCTTAGGTGAGGAGCACCGCAGTGCAGACAGTCTTTTTTTCTTCTACAAGGGCGTTTTTCTCTTGTTTCCTCAGCTGAAACTATTACTACTACTACACTTTGCATTGAGACTGGATTTGTGGAGAACAGGATTAAAATGCCAACGCAACAACAGAAACTAAATATTCGCTCCAAAGCCGGTGCTAGCAAGGAAAATCTAGCTAAAGCTGGTGATACCACAACAAGCCCTCAAGAAAAGGCAGAACAAGAAACATTAAAATCAGCAATATCAGATCACTGCAAAAGAAATAATCACATCATGGACTGGGACAACGCAAAAATTATTGGATCGGAGAGCAACAGACACAAATGCTGGATCAAGGAGGCCATAGAAATCAGGAAGCAGGGAAAAGATACCATGAACTGGGATGAGGGGGCCTTTATGCTTTCCCACACCTGGGACCACATTCTCCAGAGACCATCGGACGGCGGAAAGCGGGGCCGGCTCGGTGGATCTGACAGGTCTGCTGAGCTGGCCCTGCCTACAAAAGTCAGCTGATAAAATGACACCTAGCAGCAATCAGCTGACTCTTCTGATGAAGGCTGCAGTGAACAGCCGAAACATGTAAAGAAGGTAAAAACATCTCCTTTCTATTTTTGTCTTTAATAAGAACAAAAGGTAAATAATCACAAAAACCTGGTATTTCAACAGGGGTGTGTAGACTTTTTATATATTCACTGTACCTGAGACAGGCTATATGCAACAAATTCAAATCATAAACGCATATTGTGATTGTTATTTCTGTAAATATGGCCATTGTTTGGTCATATCTTCTTCTTCTTCTGGCTGCTCCCTTCAGGGGTCTCCACAGTGGATCATCTGCCTCCATCTCACCCTGTCCCTTCATCTTCCTCTGTAACACCAAACCTCTCCATGTCCTCCTTCACTACATCCATCAATCTTCTCTGTGGTCTTCCTCTTTTCCTCCTGCCTGGCAGCTCCATCTTCAACATCCTCTGTCAAATATCTCCACTATCCCTCCTCTGCACATGTCCAAACCATCTCAGCCTTGACCCTCTTACTTTGCCTCCAAACCACTCAACCTGAGCTGTTGCTCTGATATACTCATTTCTAATCTTGTCCCTCCTAGTCACTCCCAATGAGAATCTTAGCATCTTCAACTCTGCCACTTCCAACTCTGAATCCTTTTTGTCTGCGCCACCATCTCCAAACCATACATCATAGCAGGTCTCATTACCGTCTTGTAAATCTTCCCTTTTACTCTTGCTGCTACCTTTCTGTCACAGATCACCCCGACACTCGTCTCCACCCACTCCACCCTGCCTGTACTCTCTTCTTCACCAATCTTGTGCATTTTCTATTGCTTTGGATGGTTGACCCCAGGTATTTTAACTCATCTACTTTCACTACTGCTACTCCTTCCATCTTCAACATTACACCTGCCTTCCTCTCATTCACACTCATGTATTCTGTCTTGCTTTGATTGACTTTCAGTCCTCTTCTCTCCAGAGCATACCCCCACCTCTCCAGGTTCTCTCCCACCTGCTCCCTACTCTTACTACAGATCACAGTGTCGTCTGCAAACATCGTGGTCCACGGAGACTCCTGCCTGACCTCGTCTGTCAGCCTATCCATCACCATGGCAAACAAGAAGGGGCTTAGAGACGATCCCTGATGTAATCCCACCCCCACCTTGAATCCATATGGCACTCCTACAGCACACCTCACCACAGTCTCACTGTCCTCATCCATGTCCTGCACCACACTCACATACTTCTCTGCCGCTCCTGATTTTCTCATACAGTACCACACTTCCCCTCTTTAGCACCTATAGCCACAAAGACACAGTGCAACTCCTTCTGACCTTTTCTATACTTTTCCATCAACACTCTTAGAGCAAACATTGCATCTGTAGTACTCTTTCTTGGCATGAAACCGTACTGCTGCTCACTGATTGCCACCTCTCCTCTTAACCTGGCTTCAACACCTCTTTCCCATCTCTTCATAGTGTGGCTGATCAGCTTTATGCCTCTGTAGTAACGACAGCTCTGAGCATCACCTTTGCTCTTGAAAATTGTTACCAAAACACTTCTTCTCCACTCCTCAGGCATCCTCTCACTCTCCAAGATTGTGTCAAACAATGTGGTTAAAAAGTCCCCTGCCATCTTTCCTAAACATCTCCACACCTCCTCAGGTATGTCATCTGGACCAGCCACCTTTCCATTCTTCATCCTCTTCAAAGCTGCCCTCACTTCTGCCTTGCTGACCCTCGGGACTTCCTTGTTCACCAGCTTTCCTTCATCCGTCCTCCTCTCTGTCTCTCATTTTCTTTATTCATCAGCTCTTCAAAGTTCTCCTTCCACCTTCACAACTCACTCTCCTCATTTGTTAGTACATTACCATTTCTGTCCTTAATCAACCTAACCTGCTGTACATCCTTTCCAGCTCCATCTCTCTGTCCAGCCAGTCGATATAAATCCTTTTCTCTGTCCTTAATGTTTAGCCTCTCATACAACTCACTGTATGCCTTTTCCTTTGCCACCTCTCTCTTTGCCATGCGTCTAGATTCCAAGTACTCCACAACCATCTGTCCTTCCACATTTCTCTCCTTAAGACCACACCTACCCAGGACCTCCTCATCACCTCTCTTCCCTTCACCTACATGCCCATTAAAGTCCGCTCCAATCACCACTCTCTCCCCCCTGGCAACACTCGCTACCATTTCCTCCAACTTACTCCAGAATTCCTCTCTCTTCTACCTGACATCCATCTTGTGGGGCATACGCACTGACAGCAAATATATGAGTAAATAAAATCAAAATTTTCTAGAAAAAAGATACAAATGTATGAGAAAAAAGTTACATTTATGAGAAAGTTTCAACTTTTCAACAAAAATGTCTCAAATTTATGGGAATAAATTCACAGATTTGCAAGAAAATAGCACATTTGTGAGAAAATAAGTTGAAAATAGGTAAACATGTAAAGTCCGTGTGGGCAAACACAGATAGGGCCAACAATGAACCTGTGGACAAACCCACTTGGGACCCATAAGACAGCTCAGATTTAACTTGTGGTGGAGCCCACATGGACATGCTGGCTGGGAAGGTTCCACTTACAGTATCTCACAAAAGTGAGTACACCCCTCACATTTTTGTAAATATTTTATTATATCTTTTCATGGGACAACACTGAAGATATGACACTTTGATACAATGCAAAGTAGTCAGTGTACAGCTTGTATAACAGTGTAAACTTGCTGTCCCCTCAAAATAACTCAACACACAGCCATTAATGTCTAAACCGCTGGCAACAAAAGTGAGTACACCCCTAAGTGAAAATGTCCAAATTGTGCCCAAAGTGTCAACATTTTGTGTGGCCACCATTATTTTCCAGCACTGCCTTAACTCTCTTGGGCATGGAGTTCACTAGAGCTTCACAGGTTGCCACTGGAATCCTCTTCCACTCCTCCATGACGACAACTACAAAACCAACAACCAGCTACAGCAAACTGAGAAATCAGGAAGGGGGCCGACACTTTTTCGCACCACTGTACCTGCTCACATCCTTGGCATGTCCACTGTTCATAACTCTCTAGTGCAGGAGCACTAGCTGTTGATGGTGTATGGGGTTTTGGATTCCTGCCAGTTTTGCTCATAAAGTCTTTGTAACTTGGCTCTTTGTGAGTGTTCAGTCCATGTCCTCGAGGCAAAGTGTACTGACCTCGCCACTGGCTTGGCATTTCTGGTGAATGAGCTCTACAGTGTCTAGTTGTAGTCACACTCGAGTCCAGTTCAAAGAAAGAACAGTATAATTCAGGATGGACAGAGTGAAGGTGACAAGTGCCACAAGGTAGCTACCCTGATTATTGAGGAGTTACTGTGCCTCTCCCGAAAGTGTACCAGTAATTCTCCGCCGAAAAATGGAGAGGATTAGCTTAAACTTTATTTATTTATAGAGCACCTTTCATACAACAAAGTGCTTTACAGTTAAAAAACATTTCCAGATAAAACACAAACGAAGCAATTAAAGGACAAAGCGAGCCCTCCCCAAGCTCCCCCCCGTCCCCACTCTCATCCAAGGCATCCGTCCACCTGACCACCAACCCACCCCAGAGCCCATCTCCTCCCACCCTGTTCCCCCCCCCCCAACACACACAAGTAATAATAGACATACTGTAGTAAAACATGGCTGAGGATTGAGGACGAAGTGAGGACACGCCATCGTGGGGGGACCGTCAGCACCAGTAGCCAGTCTCAGCTCACGGCTGCAGAGACACGGCCGCAGGGGCCACCCCAGCCCAGGCAGACAGAGGAGTCCACACCACAACCAACAGGCTGCGACTGAACCACAGCAGCATCCCCACCACCAGAGCCAATTACAGCTCCCAGTGCTGCGAGCCCCCTAATGAGGAAACACTAGAGCTACAAATACCATAAGACAAAATCAAATAAAATACAATAGAATACAATATGAAGCAGAGTAAGATCATGATTAAAATAAATGAAAAGAGAATAAAATGGTTAAAGGAATAATAAATATACCTATATATATATATATATACAGTATATATACTGTATATTGTAATGCAAAACTGAATTGAAATATCTAAAAAATATAAAGATATATAAATAAATAAATAAAATAGCCAAATAAGTATATAAACATGAAGGATAAAATTAGTTAAAAGCTAAACTTAAAAAGGTGGGTCTTGAGCCTCCTTTTAAAAACATCAACGCTCTCTGCAGCTCTGAGCTCCTCTGCAGGCCGTTCCACAGATGTGGGCCGAAAAACTCCCAACGATGCCTCACCGTGGGTTTTTGTCCTAACTTTAGGCATCATTAAAAGGCCAGTACCAGAGGACCTCAGGGTCCATGAGGGACGGTATGTAAAAGCTGATCAAATAAATACAGTGGTGTGAAAAAGTGTTTGCCCCCTTCCTGATTTCTCATTTTTTTTGTATGTCACACTTAAATGTTTCAGATCATCAAACAAATTGAAATATTACACAAAGATAACACAAGTAAACACAAAATGCAGTTTTTAAGTGAAGGTGTTTATTATTAAGGGGAAAAAATCCAAACCTACATGGCTCTGTGTGAAAAAGTGATTGCCCCCTAAACCTAATAACTGGTTGGGCCACCCTTAGCAGCAACAACTGCAATGAAGCGTTTGCGATAACTGGCAATGAGTCTTTTACAGCACTGTGGAGGAATTTTGGCCCACTCATCTTTGCAGAATTGTCGTAATTCAGCCACATTGAAGGGTTTTTGAGCATGAACCGCCTTTTTAATGTCATGCCACAGCATCTCAGTCAGATTTCGGTCAGGACTTTGACGTGGCCACTCCAAAGTCTTCATTTTGTTTTTCTTAAGCCATTCAGAGGTGGACTTACTGGTGTGTTTTGGATCATTGTCCTACTGCAGAACCCAAATGCGCTTCAGCTTGAGGTCACAAACAGATTGCCGGACATTCTCCTTCAGGATTTTTTGGTAGACAGCAGAATTCATGGTTCCATTTACCACAGCAAGTCTTCCAGGTCCTGAAGCAGCAAAACAGCCCCACACCATCACACTACCACCACCATATTTTATTGTTGGTATGATGTTCCTTTTCTGAAATGCTGTGTTACTTTTACTCCGGATGTAATGGGACACACACCTTCCAAAAAGTTCAGCTTTTGTCTCATCAGTCCACAGAGTATTTTCCCAAAAGTCTTGGGGATCATCAAGATGTTTTCTGGCAAAACTGAGACGAGCCTGTGTGTTCTTTTTTGCTGGCAGTGGTTTTCATCTATGCCATGCAGGCCATTTTTGCCCAGTCTCTTTCTTATGGTGGAGTCATGAACACTGACCTTAACCATGAATACTGAATGAGGCAGGTGAGGCCTGCAGTTCTTTGGATGTTGTTTGGGGTCTTTTGTGACCTCTTAGATGAGGTAATTTTGGACGGCCGACCACTCCTGGGAAGGCTCACCACTGTTCCTTGTTTTCACCATTTGTGGATAATGGCTCTCACTGTGGTTCGCTGGAGTCCCAAAGCTTTAGAAAAGGCTTTATAACCTTTTCCAGACTGATAGATCCCACTTACTTTGTTTCTCATTTGTTCCTGAATTTCTTTGGATCGCAGCATGATGTCTAGCTTAAGTGATTTCTTGATTGAGAACAGGTATGGCAGTAATCAGGCCTGGGTGTTGCTAGAGAAATTGAACGCAGCTTTCCAAAGATGTGATAAACCACAGTTAATTTATCTTTTAACATGGGGGAGGGGGGGCAATCACTTTTTCACACAGGGCCATATAGGTTTGGATTGTTTTTTACCCTTAATAATAAACATCTTCACTTAAAAACTGCATTTTGTGTTTACTTGTGTTATCTTTGTGTAATATTTAAATTTGTTTGCTGATCTGAAATACTTAGGTGCGACAAACATACAAAAAAATGAGAAATCAGGAAGGGGGCAAACACTTTTTCACACCACTGTAGGCTTAGCATGTTAGCATTAGCCTAACAGCAGGTTTGATGCTAGACTAATTGCTGCTCTGACTACCGGTGACTTCATTTTTCTTCATGTATATTTTACACCGCAGGTGCAGTTATACCACAACTACACAATAATCCCTCCTTGATCCTAGTTTACCCCAAGTTGAAGTTGGAGCCACCAGCAGGTATCACTTGCCAGCAATGCTAGGAGGGGTATGAGAATGCTGTCATACTGGGCCTATACAGGCTATCGGCTGGCACTCCCAAGACTCACTCCCAGCTTAGCCCGCTAACCGGGCAGCTCGGTGGCGCAGTGATTAGTACTGTGTCAGTACAGTAAGAAGGTCGTGAGTTTGATCCCACCCCCTGACCATCAGTGACCCTTCTGTGTTGAGTTTGCATGTTCTCCCCGTGTCTGTGTGGGTTTACCCCGGGTACTCCGGTTTCCTCCCACAGGCCAAAAACATCCAAGTTAGGTTAACTGAAGACTCTAATGTGGCCCTAAGTGTCAATGTGTGTGTGAATGTGAAGGGATTGGCGCCGCACCGTGGCTGCCTCATCCATCCAGGTGGATGTCCTGGATTTCCCTCTGGGATTAATAACGTATACAAAATAAAAATAAACAACACCCAGAGCCCCTCACCGTAACACTGACTGACCAGGATGGGACCCACGGACAAGTGTAAGACGCTTTGGTGAAAGTTGGCACCCTCGGTTCTCAAGCTTCTCAGGCTCAAAAGTCCTCCAGCTCCAGAGCTAGCTCAGACCATCAGCATTAGCCTGGTTCAGTGAGTGCTGATGTGAGGAATGACTGTGGAGTTGTGAGGCATTTCGTGGCACACAAAGGGAAAGAGTGTGTGCAAGTGCTGTGATCATAGTGTGGCTGATCAACCTTATGCCTCTGTAGTTACTACAGCTCCGAACATCACCTTTGGTCTTGAAAATTGGTACCAAAACACTTCTTCTCCACTCCTCAGGCATCCTCTCACTCTCCAAGATTGTGTTAAACAGTCTGGTTAAAAAGTCCACCGCCATCTCTCCTAAACATCTCCATACCTCCACAGGTATGTCATCTGGACCAACCACCTTTCCATTCTTCTCTCTCTTTCCTAAGCCCCATGGTCTCACAAACCTGCCGGGTTGGCTGCCCTCGTTTTGGTCTTTCAGAGCTGTCTGTTCATGGCTTCTTCTGGTGTCACTTGGAAGTGGTCCATATCTTTCCTAACATTATCTATCCATCTCTTCTTTGTTCTTCCTCTTGGATTTCTTCCTTCAGTTTTGATGTTCATCACACTCTTCACTGAGTTTCCATCATCCATCCTCATCACATGGCCATACCATCTCATCCTGATCTCCCTCACCTGCTCATTAACCTTTCCATTCTTCATCCTCTTCAAAGCTGCCCTCACTTCTGCCTTGCTAATCCTCGGGACTTCCTTGTTCACCATCTTTCCATTATCCATCCTCCTCTCTCTCTCATTTTCTTCATTCATCAGCTCTTCAAAGTACTCCTTCCACCTTCTCAACACACTCTCGTCACATTACCATTTCTGTCCTTAATCAGAATAACCTTTCCAGCTCGATCTTTCTGTCTAGCTAATTGATACACGTCCTTTTGTCCTTCATTAGTGTCCAGTCGCTCATGCAACTCACTATATGCCTTTTCCTTTGCCTTTTCTACATCTCTCTTAGCCATGTGCCCAAATCATCAAATGATAGAGTACGAAATGGGGCTGAAAATTTCATAGGCTGGCTAAGAAGGAGTTATGTCTTTGAGGATCAAGAAGAGAGCTTCTATACCATGGATCCAAGCGCTGCAACACCGATGGAAGAAGTGTTTGGACCAAAGGGGAGACTATGTTGAAAAATAAACCACATTTGGTCAAATTTGACCACTGCATCATGGTCAGCCTATTGACTTTTCAGCCCCCCCCCCCCACTGTACATTATAAATTTGTTCATAGATTTAATTTTACACCTCAGAAATTGTATCAGTTGAAAATGAGAGCTAATCCATTTTGTGACTTCTGTTCGATCAATACTGTCGGCATTTCGTATCATATGATTTGGGAGTGCCCGAGGGTTAACAGGTTTTGGGCAGATGTTTGTAACATTATAACAGATATAATGGAGAAGGCCATTCCTCACTCACTGTGTTTGCTATCACTTAATAATGATACCTTTTCTTTTGAACTCAATATAAATGATAAATGTTTTCTGTTGACTGGTCTTACAGCTGCTAAGAAACTGATAGCTTGTTGCTGGAAACTTTCACATACATGGTCTGTATCAGAATGGCTCTCTTATAGAGATATTGCACAACTGGAACACTCTACTGCTCGGTTGCATTTTGCAACAACAAAAAATATTATTTATTGGTCAAGACTGAGTCATTAACCCAGCCACAGGGGGTGCACAAGCCAGTGTACTCCTAGTGCCGGTCCCAAGCCCGGGTAAATGGGGAAGGTTGTGTCATGAAAAGTATCCAACGTAAAACCTTTGCCAAATCAAACATGTGGATCATGACGAATGAGACTTTCATACTGGATACGTTGAGACCCTGGTTAATAACGATCGCCACCGGTGCTGTTAACTGACAGGGTGTCGGTGGAAATTGGGCTACTGTTGGTTGAAGATTGAGGAAGAGGAGAGGGAGAAGGTGTGTTAGGAGGGAGAGAGAGAAAAGAAAAGGTAGAAGTGTGGAGGTGAAAGTAGGGAAGTTAAATGTAAGGACTATGACTGGTAAAGGCAGACTTGGCTGATATGATGGAGAAGAAAGGTAGATATACTGTGTGTTCAAGAAACCAAATGGAAGGGAAGCGAGGCTAGGAGCATTGGAGGTGGATTTAAACTGTTCTACCATGGTGTAGATAGGAAGAGAAATGGAGTAGGTTTAATCTTGAAGGAAGAGTATGTGAAGAGTATTCAGGAGGTAAAGAGGGAGTTAGACAGAATCCTAAGTTTGAAGCTAGAAGTCAAAGGTGTGATGTTGAATGCTGTTAGTGCATATGCCCCACAAGTTGGATGTCAGGTAGAAGAGAAAGAGGAATTCTGGAGTAAGTTAGATGAAGTGGTAGAGAGTGTTCACAGGTATAAGGGAGCGGTGATGGGGGCTGACTTTAATGGGCATGCAGGTGAAGGGAACAGAGGGGATGAGGAGGTCCTGGATAGGTATGGCCTTAAGGAGAGAAATGTGGAAGGACAGATGGTTGTGGATTTTGCTAAAATTATGGAAATGGCTGTGGTGAACATATACTTCAAGAAGAGAGAGGAACATAAGGTGACTTGCAAGAGTGGAGGAAGGTGCACACAGGTGGACTACATCTTATGCAGAAGGAGAAATCTGAAAGAGATAGGAGACTGCAAGGTGTTGGCAGGAGAGAATGTAGCAAGACAGCATGGGATGGTAGTCTGTATGATGACTTTGCAAAGCAAAAAGAGGGAAACAGTGAAGGAAGAGCCAAAGATTAAAGTGGGGAAGTTACAGAAGGAAACAGGTCGCACAGAGTTCAGGAAGGAGTTGATACAGGCTCTGGGTGGTAGGGAAGAATTACCAGATGACTGGGAAAGTACAGCAAATGTACTGAGGGAAATGGGTAGAAAGGTATGTGGTGTATCCTCTAGACAGAGGAAGGAAGACAAGGAGACTTGGTGATGGAATGAGGAGGTACAGAAAAGTATTCAAAGGAAGAGTTTAGCAAAGAAAAAGTAGGATAGTCAGGGAGATGAAGAAAGTAGACAGGAGTATTTGGAATCTAGGCACTTGGCAAAGAGAGAAGTGGCAAAGGCAAGCCAAGGCAAGTTTATTTGTACAGCACATTTCATGTACAAGACAATTCAAAGTGCTTTACATAAAAACATTAAAGTATTACAGCAAGTTGCAAAAGGAATACATAAGAAATTAAAAGCAAACTTTAAAGTAAATTAAAGAGAAACAAAAACAAGCTGAAATAGAATACGACAGAAATAAAAGTTACAGTACATTGTAGGAGATTAACAGTTGTTCTACTGAAAGGTCACGGCAAATAGGAGAGTTTTTCCACCTCGATTTAAAGCAGCTGAGAGTTTCAGCAGTCCTGATGCTTTCTGGGAGTTTGTTCCATTTGTGAGGGGCATAAAAACTGAACGCTGCCTCACCATGTTTGGTTCTTGTAGAGTTTACCTCCGGCCACTAGGGGCCACAAAGGAATATATTATGGAACGACAGGGGATAGTCATCCATTTTGTTTGTTGTTCTGTCTCATGCTTCCCCATTGTTCATGACACAACCTCTGCATCAAGTTACCGACTTTGTTACTGTAAGTTTCTCTGCTTCATTACTTATTCTGTTAGTTATATTCAGTTATGTTGGTTTCTTTATTACATATCTCCACATTTAGTTGCCGCGGTCATTTTATATTTGTATATTTGTATCCCTGCAGGGCTCCTTCATCTTTGTCATTAAAACATAAATTGACATCGAGGAGTGTATTTCTTCAGTTCTAACTCTGGGCACACTGTCACGAGCTGAGCATGGGGGGGGGGGGGTTCCACCTTGCTTGGTCTTTTTGCCTTTTGTTTTTCCTTATTTGTATAGTATTGTATTTTGGAGCTCTTGGCCAGTGATGTTATTTCTAGTTTGTTTTCATGTATTTGGTATTGTATGATTTATTTTCCTGTTTACGTTCAATGCAGTTTTGTTATTTACATATTTGGGTTTTTTGTTTCCGCTTTTATTTTTCCAGTGTCTTCTCTTTTCTTTCTCTCTCCGGAGTTGCAGTTGTCAGGAGCACTTCCAGGCTTCTCCCTGGTTGTGGGCGGTGCTCCTGTCAAACTGTCAGCTCCGTCTCCTCTCCTCATGACTCACAGCTGATTGTCATTTTCTCCCCAGCCCACTCATGTGAATCACACCGGTTACTTTTTGTGTTAATTGTTTCTAATCCTATTTAAGGGCTGTTATTTTCATTTCCCGTGGCCGGAGTCTTAAGTTTCCTTCTCCCATCTCCACCAGAACCCAGCCCCTGTTCTGGTGCGGTATCTGTAAGTTTATTTTGTATTTCGTTTTGAGCACTGTTTTGATCTTTGTGTTTGTTTAATAAATTTCACAAACTGCAGTCCTGTGGGTGGGTCTCACCTCTCTGCCCTGAAAGGCAATTCATGACACACACATAGTAGGCCTGACCCTGATGAACCTGAGGGCTCTGGGTGGTTCATTATAGACTAGCAGATCTGAAATGTATTTTGGCCGTAGACCATTCAGACCTTTATAAACCAACAGCAGTATTTTGAAATCTATTCTTTGACACACAGTAACCCAGTGTAAAGATCTGAGAACTGGAGTTGTATGATCCACTTTCTTACTCTTAGTGAGGACTCAAGCTGCAGCTTCTGAACCAACTGCAACAGTCTGATGAACTTTTAAGGGAGACCTGTGAGGACAGCATTACAGTAGTCCAGTTTACTGAAGATAAATGCATGGACAAGTTTTTCTAGATCCTGCTGAGACATCAGACCTTCAATCCTCGCTATGTTGTTGAAGTTATAATAGGCTGACTTCAATACTGTCTTAATGTAGCTGTTAAAATTCCGGTCTGAGTCCAGATCCACACCCAGATTTCTGGCTTGGCTGTTGATTGTCTGCAAAGGCAAAGGAAAAAGCATATAGTGAGTTGTATGAGAGGCTAAACACTAAGGAAGGAGAAAAGGACTTGTATCGATTGGCTAGACAGAGCGCTCAAGCTGGAAAAGATGTGCAGCAAGTTAGGCTGATTAAGGACAGAAATGGTAATGTACTAAAAAATGATGAGAACATCTTGAGAAGGTGGAAGGAGTACTTTAAAGACCTGATGAAGAAAGAAAATGAGAGAGAGAGGAGGATGGATGAAGGAAAGATGGTGAACAAGGAAGTCCCGAGGATTAGCAAGGTGGAAGTGAGGGGAGCTTTGAAGGAGATGAAGAATGGAAAGGCGGTTGGTCCAGATGACCTACCTGTGGAGGTATGGAATTGTTTAGGAAAGATGGCAGATTGTTTAACACAATCTTGGAGAGTGAGAGGATGCCTGATGAGTGGAGAAGAAGTGTTTTGATAACAATTTTCAAGAACAAAGGTGATGCTCAGAGCTGTAGTTACTACAGAGGCATAAAGTTGATCAGTCACACTATGAAGATATGGGAAAGAGTTGTTGAAGCCAGGTTAAGAGGAGAGGTGACAATCATTGAGCAGCAGTACGGTTTCATGCCAAGAAAGAGTACTACAGATGCAATGTTTGCTCTAAGAGTGTTGATGGAGAAGTATAGAGAAGGTCAGAAGGAGTTGCACTGTCTTTGTGGATCTAGAGAAAGCATATGATAGGTCCCCAAGAGACGAAATGTGGTACTGTATGAGAAAGTCAGGAGTGGCAGAGAAGTGCATGAGGGTGGAGCAGGACAGTGAGATGGTGGTGAGGTCTGTTGTAGGAGTGACAGATGGGTTCAATGTGGGGGTGGGGTTAAATCAGGGATCGGCTCTGAGCCCTTTTTTGTTTGCCATGGTGATTGACAGGCTGACAGACGAAGTCAGGCAGGAGTCTCCATGGACCATGATGTTTGCAGACGACATTGTGATCTGCAGTGAGAGTAGGGAATAGGTGGAAGAGAACCTTAACATGTGGAGGTATGCTCTGGAGAGAAGAGAAATGAAAGTCAGTAGAAGCAAGACAGAATACATGAGTGTGAATGAGAGGAAGGCAGGTGTAATGTTGAAGATGGAAGGAGTAGCGGTAGTGAAAGTAGATGAGTTTAAGTACCTGGGATCAACCATCCAAAGCAATGGAAAATGCACAAGAGAGGTGAAGAAGAGAGTACAGGCAGGGTGGAGTGGGTGGAGAGGAGGATAAGGGGTGATTTGTGACAGAAAGGTAGCAGCAAGAGTGAAAGTGAACATTTACAAGACGGTAGTGAGACCTGCTGTGATGTATGGTTTGGAGATGGTGGTGCTGACAAAAAGACAGGTGGTGGCAGAATTGAAGATGCAAAGATTTTCATTGGGAGTGACTAGGAGGGACGAGAGGCTGAGATGGCTTGGACATATGCAGAGGAGGGATAGTGGAGATATTGGACAAAGGATGTTGAAGATAGAGCTGCCAGGCAGGAGGAAAAGAGGAAGACCACAGAGAAGATTCATGGATGTAGTGAAGGAAAACATGGAGAGGGTTGGTGTTACAGAGGAAGACAAAGGGATAAGGTGAGATGGAGGCAAATGATCCACTGTGGAGACCCCTAAACAGAACAGCAAGAAGAAGAAGACTGACTCATTAAAGTGACAGGTGTGTCACTTTAATGAGTCATAACCCCCAAAATATTGGGTAATTCCGCAAACAATGTTACATTGATATCACTTCTACTGCTAAATAACAAAAGTACATAGCCTACTTCTAATTTGCCTTAAGGTAAAATAAAGCACTCCTGAAATTTCTGAAAACTTATTAAAACCAGAGCGTTGTTAATGATTCAAATCAAAGCACCACAGCAAAATTAAGATATTTGTGCATTGTGTAATAAATCTGACATGATTCAGAGTAGTCTGACACTGTCAGAGTGGAATTTCACCTCTCATCTGTCCTGATGATCAGCCTTGGAACTTCACAGGGCTGTGCTCTGGGTCTTCAAGTACAAATACAGTCATCAAGGGATGAAGTCCACAAACTAACAGCTGAGTGTCACTCACAACCTATAGAAGTTAAGATAGGCTGGATGGTGTTAAAGGCACTGGAGAAATCAAAGAACGTGATTCTCACAGTGTCTCCTCTACTATCCAGGTGCAGATTTTTTTTGTATACTTTATTAATCTTTAATAGCTTTATTCATTTTTTTAAGGTGGCGTAAGTAGAGGTGGCCGTATCAGCAGCAGCTCTCTTGTGTCTTGGCTCGGTAGAAAGACTCAGATTAATGATTGGACCAAGTTTTTTTTTCAATTTTAGCCCCGGTCTTGCTCTTATTTTTTCTTTCTTCCTCGGGGCAATGGTGAACAACGGAGGTGGGGCCGAATGCATTGTTTACACACGTGAACAGCTGATTGCGATGAGGAGGTCGCTACCTGGAGCGAAGCCCCTCATCCCGCATGAGCTCAGGAGGAAACACCGTGGAAGAAGGGCTGGAACTAAAGTAAGGATGAGAAGAAGAAAGCATAAACCGTCCGTACCGATGTTCATCACTGGGAACGTGAGGTCGCTGGGAAACAAAGCAGATGAGCTCACAGCGCTGGTCAAGACGCAAAGGGAATACCGTGAGTGTAGTATCATGTCTTTTACAGAGACGTGGTTACACTCACAGATCCCGGATATCAACGTAGCGATACCTGGCTTTAAGACTATCCAATGGGACAGGGACGCTGTAAGTAGCGGGAAAAAGAGGGGACGATGATTGGCGCTTCTTGTGAATGAAAGGTGATGTAATCCCGGATACATTTATGTGAAAGAAAAGCACTACAACCCAGACATTGAACTGCTTGTTGTGAGTATGCGACCCTATTATATGCACCGTGAATTTACGTGTGCCAAGGTAATTATCATCTACGTCCCTCCGTCAGCTGACGCAGCGGTGGCCTGTGACATCATCAGCTCCACTATGGCCACATTACTGGAGAAGCACCCTGATGCATTTATGGCCATCACAGGTGATTTTAATCATGTCTCACTGGGAAAAACACTGCCAAACCTAAATGAGTTTATTGACTGTCCCACCAGAGAAAATAAAACACTGGATCTACTGTATGTCAATGCAAGAGATGCATATAGTGCCGCAGCTTCTGGTTGGTCAAATCTACCTACGGGTACAAATAAAGTAACCTGAATCTGAACCTGGTCACCAGCAACGAGATGGCGGCGCCTAGACGCAGCGGCCCCTCTTGGCATCAGCGAGTGTGAGAGTTTTGATCATCCCAGACGTACATTCTGTAAAACTTACAACCGTGAGACCTTATTAAACATCAAGGTACTGCACGCTGCAAGAATCGTGGCGCTTGGTTGTGACTTGGACATTCTACGCCAGCATGGAATTCTGGCGGAGTCCCCGCTGGAGGCTACCTGGGAGAGGAGGAAGTGGAAGCGGAGGGAACGCAAGCAAAAGCGTGAAAAAAGGGCCGGGATTCATGCTAGCTAACTAACTAACTAACTAACCTGCACTTATATAGCGCTTTTCTAGTCACAAAGACCACTCAAAGCGCTTTCATTAATACTAACCCTCTATTCTAAGGGCCTATAGGAAACAGATATCTAGGGACAATTTAGAACAGCCAATTAACCTAACATGCATGTCTTTGGCATGTGGGAGGAAACCGGAGAAATCCCGGAGTAAACCCACGCGACACGGGGAGAACATGCAAACTCCACACAGATCACTGTTGGTCGGGGGCTGGGATCGAACCCACGATCCCACAATCCCCACAATCCCCCGGCCAAGGGTAAACTGTGCTGCCGCAGTGCTAACCACTGCGCCACCGTGCAGCCCAGGCTAAAGGCTAACCCCTCCAGACCAGCAGTACCATCGCTCCTTCTCTCTAACGTCCGCTTCCTCGACAACAAGCTGGACGAGCTGCGTCTGCTGAGAGAAACCTGGAGAGAGTGTAGGGACTGCTGTGTGCTTGTGTTCACGGAGACATGGCTTCATGACAACATCCCTGACGAGGCCATTCAACTAGAAGATACGACGGTGTTCTGGGCAGACAGAGAAATGGCGAGCTCCGGTAAGAGCCGTGGGGGGGGGGCTATGCATCTATGTTAACAAGAACTGGTGCGGACTTCCGGTTATGGCTGCCACGTAAGAAGGACACGTCTCACTCTGCTCTGCTTCTGGAGAAAAAAAATCGGCAAATAACTCTCTCATTTGGGACAGAACGTATCCCAGCGTTTGAGCGAGGATATGTCGGTGAAGCCTAAGGCTGGAAAACCAAGTAGAGGAAAAAGCGAGCCGCAGAAACAGTCCAAATTAATGGACTTTCAGGTCTGTGACGCAGTAGAGAAAGCACCAAATATGGCGAAGGAAGCTAACAACGGCGCGGGAGCTGTGGGAAGCGACACAGGTGCGTTGCTGGCGGCTATGAGTTCAATGAGAGCGGAATTTTCCTCTAGATTTGATGGGATTATGGCAGCGTTGGAAGGAATGAGAAAGGAATTGGGTGACTGTGTAGAACGAATGGCGCAGATGGAGCTTCGTATTTCCAGTGCTGAAGATGAAGTCAATTGTCTCCAATTAAAGGTGCGCACTTTGGAAAAAAAAATAAATGTCTGGAAGAAAATATTATGGATTTGGAATCCCGGTCGAGACAGAACAACTTGAGGCTGGTGGGTCTACCGGAAGAATCCGAAGGTCGGGACCCGTGTTCCTTTCTGGAAAAGTGGATTCCAGAGGCGCTGGGCAGTGCGGAGCTGCGGCCGGCGGTGGTTTTGGAGGGCGCGCATCGTATTGGCCCACGGAGAGATAAGGGACCACCGAGGACCTTAATTATGAAGTTTGTCAACAACAGAGACAGGATGAAGATCTTCAACGCAGCACGAGCTAAAGGAGAGATTAAACACCAGGATCAGCAGGTGCGGTTCTACCCAGATTGGGCCACAGGAATCCAACAATTGAGGAAGCAGTATGATCCCCTACGCAAGGAGCTGCGCAACCTTGGGATTCGTCATGGTGTAATCTATCCTGCGAGACTGCTGACCACGTATGGGGGCAGAACCCATATCTTCAAGACCCCAGAGGAGGCGCAGGAGTTCATCAAGAAGATCCAAGAAGAAGAGACTGGTGGGAGCTAAGCATGAACAAAATATAAGGTAGAATAATTAAGCATTTGCACAGGCATCTGACTGACTTGAAGCAAATAGCAAGTTCACAAAATATAGATTGCATTATATATTTAAAAAACAAAACAAAAAAAAACTATGATGTACAAAGTTGCTAAAAATTTTGGAGTTAAGTTGGAAAACTACAGAGGAGAGTTAATGTTACGTCATTAAAAGCAGTAGCGTTAGGGTGATTGGGAGGATGAAGAAGGAGTGGTTTAGGCTGTTCCCCGTGGATGTGGAGCGGTCGATGGCTATATCGGGAGACGGAATTTTTTTTTTTGATTTTGGGGGGTTCGCCACAAGTGTGGGAAGGGGGAATTTGTTTGTGTGAAGTTTGTAGGATGAATGTTCAACCACTCATTTTTTTGCTTCTCTGTATGAGCATGTTTACACTGCAAGGTAATCCCAAACTCCCTATTGATCATAAACCAAAGCGTTAATCTTAATTTAACTTCATGGAATTGCAGAGGTCTACAAAATTTAAAAAAACTTAAAACAAGTTATGAATAAAATAAAAGACATGGGTTCAAAAATTGTGTTTTTATAAGAAACTCATCTAATAGAGGAGGATGTAAAAAGAATTAGGAGTAGATGGCAAGGAAGTGTTTTCACCTCATCATTTTCATCCCGAGCCAGGGGAGTTATGACTCTCATACATAAATCAGTCCCTTTTCAAGTGAAAAATGTAATTGGAGACAAATTTGGAAGATATGTAATCATTCAAGGATCTTTGCTATTAGAAAATATAAATTTGGTGAACCTATATGGTCCCAATATAGATGATCAAAAGTTCTTTGCTAATTTATTTCTTATCTTATCATCACTTACAGGGCAACATATAATAGCAGGGGATTTTAACTGTACATTGAATCCTGGTATAGATAGATCAAAAGGACTGGACTGTACACACAATGGATGTAGGATGACCATTAATCATTTTATGAAAGAATTGAGATTGCTAGATATATGGAGAGAAATGAAACCACAAGTCAAAGCCTACTCTTGTTATTCCAGTATCTACAAGACATTCTCACGTATTGATTATTTTTTGATTTCCACAGAATTAAGGTCCAAGATTCAAAACTGCTTTTATGATAACATCGTGATCTCTGATCATGCACCCTGCTGTATAATATATGTAGATAAGAAATTGACAAAGGAATCAGGTAGATGGCAATTTCAGCATAAATGGCTTCAGGATGAGGATTTTGTCAAGTACATAGAAAAACAGATAGATGAGTTCTTTGATATCAATACTACACAAACATCAGCATGTGTAAAGTGGGAGGCTTTCAAAGCTTTTATTAGGGGACATATTATTAGTTATACAGGTTCAAAATCTAAGAAGACTCGAGAGGAGAGAGCCCAATTGGAACATAAAATAAAAAGTCTTCAGGAAAAAGTGTATATAGGAAGTGATCCAAAGTTGGAGAATGAATTACTGATTTTGAGAGCTGAATACGACAAAAAATCAGCGAATAGAGCTGCCTCGAGTCTTCTAAGATTGAAACAATCTTTTTATGAACAAGGTGAAAAATCAGGAAAATTATTGGCATGGCAGATTAAACAATTAGAAATTAAAACACTAATTACCAGTATTATAAGTAACGGACAGGTAGTTATAGATCCTTTAGAAATTAACAGAGCCTTTAGAGATTACTATGAAAAATTATATGATACCAAAAATGAATCTGATTTAACAAAACTAAATGGGTTTTTGAACAAACTATCTATACCGTGTATTCCAAATGAAAACAGGGAGATATTGGAGTCTAAAATTAGTCAAGAAGAAGTTGGGCTAGCCATTGATAATATGAAATCAGGAAAAAGTGCAGGACCAGATGGTCTTCCAGTTGACCTTTATAAAAAATTTAAGAATAAATTAATAAAACCTTTTTTGGAAATGGTTTTAGAAGCATTTCAAAATAATAATTTACCATCATACATGAATAATGCCTGAATTATACTGTTGCCAAAACCAGGTAAGCCCTCTAATAAATGTGAAAATATGAGACCAATAAGCTTATTAAATGCCGACCTTAAGATAATCTGTAAAATTTTAGCAAGACGAATACAAGAAATTTTACCAAATATTATTAATCGAGATCAGAATGGCTTTATAAAGGGAAGACAAGGCTTCCATAATGTAAGAAGACTATTTAATATTATTTATTCTAATAAAGAAGCACCGGATACAGCTCTCCTATCACTGGACGCCGAAAAGGCCTTTGATAGAGTCGAATGGCCCTTTCTTTTTGAAGTCTTACAAAGGTTTGGACTTGGAAATAATTTCATAAAATGGGTTCAGATAATATACAATAATGCTACAGCAGAAATCCTAACAAATAACAATATTTCAAAATCAATAAAAATCAATAGAGGATGTCGACAAGGCTGTCCACTTTCACCTTTACTGTTTACTATGGCAATTGAACCTTTAGCGATGGCGATACGTTTACAGTCACAAATATATGGAATTAAAGTTGGACCAACAGAACATAAAATCTCCCTGTATGCCGATGACATAATTTTGTTTATGTCGAATCTTAAAAAATCAATTCCGACCTTGTTGAATTTAATAAAGAATTTGGGGGAAATATCAGGATATAAAATAAATAAAACTAAATCTTCAATATTAATGCTAAATGAGACCCAGAGAAATTACCCAGACCCTGAGGTAAATCAGTTCAATGTTGTAAATCAGTTTAAATATTTAAGAATCCAAATTGTGCCTAAGCTAGAATCAGTCGCCAGTGTCAATTATGAAGCCTTAATGACAGATATTAATGAGTTACTTCAGAGATGGATGTCACTACCAATGTCGATGATCGGGAGAATTAATATACTTAAAAGTAATATCTTACCTAAAATACTTTATTTATTTCAATACATTCCCTTACCACCACCTTTAGATTTATTCTCAAGAATTAAAAAAAAGTTAGTGGAGTTTATATGGAACAACAGGAGGGCTAGATTACGTCTGTCTTTATTATATTTACCATTTGATCGTGGAGGTCTGAAATGTCCAAATTTTATGTTGTATTATTGGTCGGCACAACTGAGGTCTATGACATATTATTTTTCATCAAATGATCTCCCTCACTGGACTGAAATGGAATCATACAATTTACCTCTACCTCTTCCCATATTCATATACTCAGATTCGGCAAAAAAATTACAAAAACAAGTTAAAAATCCATTTGTAAAGCATATGATCAAAATATGGTGTTATACAAAAAAATATTTTTTTTTTTTTTTTTTTTTTTTTTTTTTTTTTCTCTCGGCGCCACACGAAGTCGGCTGCCTTTTGCAACAGCGGCTCGATTCCGAGTCTTTTTTCCCTTCCTCTCTCTTTTGATCCGTCTTTTTTTTTCACCCCACTTATATCACGGACACACAGATCGTCCTAAATGTCTCCTGAGCCAGTGGACGGAGCCACTGTCTATAGCAGGATACGATACAGCAGAGAACAGCTGCTAGCATTCAACCGCCACCCGGTCCCATTGGAAAAACTCGACATACCGAGTGAACTGAGGCGAAAACGCCGCGGCTGCCGGGCTGGAGTAAGGCGGAGGACAAAAAATATAAGGTACAGACCCTCCCTTCCATCTGTTGTCATGGGAAATGTACGGTCGATACTGGGAAAGTTAGATGAGCTAGCGGCTATCTCCCGTTATGATAGCACATACCGGGAGTGCTCTCTCCTTTTGTTTACTGAGACGTGGCTAACTGAACTAGCAGCAGATGCTAACATTGAGCTGGAGGGTTTTCACATGATACGAGCTGACCGAACACCAGACAGTGGCAAGGCTAGGGGCGGTGGAGTGATCATGTATGTTAACAACAACTGGTGCAGACCGGGACATATCACTGTTAAACAACGACACTGCAGCAAAGACATTGAGTTGCTAGCTGTTAGCATGAGGCCTACATATCTCCCGAGAGAACACTCACACGTGATCTGCATTGTTGTTTATGCAAATCCGACGGCGAACGCTGGGACAGCACGTGACGTCATCCATTCAGTAACCAGCAGGCTGCAGACAGAACACCCAGATGCTCTTCTCCTCATCTCAGGCGATTTCAACCATGTTTCACTGTCTCCCATTCTACCCACGTTCACCCAGTATGTCACATGCCACACTAGAGACAATAAAACACTGGATTTATTCTACGCAAACACTAAGGAGGCGTACACCTCATCACAACTACCCCCACTCGGGAGATCGGATCACAACTTGGTTCATCTCCGGCCGGTGTACAAACCCCTAGTGCACAGACAACCTCCGGCCATGCACACTGTGGAGTTATGGTCTGAGGAGACAATGGACACCCTAAAGGGCTGTTTTGAAGCCACCGCCTGGAAGCAGCTCTGCGATCCACATGGTGAGGACATCGATGGCCTCATTCACACCTTCACGGGCTACCTCAGCTTCTGTGTGGACAAATCCGTTCCCACCAAGACCATACGGCGTCACTCAAACAACAAACCCTGGATCAACCCTGAGATAAAAACACTTCTGAGAGAGAAGAAGAGGATCTTCAGGTCGGGGAACAGGGAGATGCTGAAGTCCGTACAGAGGGAGCTGAGGAGAAAGATCAGAGAAGGCAAGGACAGCTTCAGGAAGAAGATGGAGGACAAGCTGCAACAGAGCGACATCAGCGGGGTCTGGAGAAACCTCAAAACCATCTCGGGGCTCCAGAATACCTCCCCCCAGGCCACAGGGGGCAGGGAGTGGGCGAACAACCTGAATCTGTTTTTCAATAGATTTGACCAACCGCCCTCCCCCCTGACTGCACAACAACCACTGCTGCCTCTAAAGAAATCAAGTCCTGCTGGCCCACTCCCCACTCTAACCAACACCCCCCCACTCCCAACACACAGCCCCCCATCCTGACCCTGACCAGGACCCAGGTGAGGACGGAGCTGAGGAAGATCAAGGCGAGGAAGGCGCCGGGACCGGACGGCATCAGCGCAAAGCTCCTCAAGTCCTGTGCAGACCAGCTGTGTGGGATTGTGACGTATATCTTCAACATGAGCCTGAAACTGGGGAGGGTACCACAGCTGTGGAAAACATCTTGTGTGGTACCTGTACCAAAAAACTTCCCACCCCAAAGACCTGAACAGCTACAGACCGGTGGCCTTGACGTCCCACTTGATGAAGACCCTGGAGAGACTGCTCCTTGCTCACCTCCGCCCCCTGGTGGAACCAGCGATGGATCCACTCCAGTTCGCCTACCAGCATGGCATTGGGGTGGAGGATGCGGTGATCTTCCTCCTTCACCGTTCTCTGTCCCACCTGGAGAAGCCCGGGAATATGGTGAGGATCATGTTCTTTGACTTCTCCAGTGCTTTCAACACCATCCAACCGATGATCCTGAAGGACAAGCTGCTGCGCGCAGGGGTGGACCAGCACCTGTCATCATGGATCCTGGACTACCTCACGAACCGGCCTCAGTTTGTGAGAACCCGGGACTGTGTGTCCGACACGATCATCAGTAGCACGGGGGCCCCCCAGGGAACGGTGCTGGCTCCCTTCCTGTTCACTCTTTATACTGCGGACTTCTCACACAACACAACACACTGCCATCTACAGAAGTTCTCTGATGACTCTGCGATCGTTGGCCTCATCTCCAATGGAGATGAAGTTGAGTACAGAGGGCTTATCCAGGACTTCGTGGACTGGTGCCATCGGAACTGCCTCCAGATCAACGCGAGGAAAACTAAGGAGCTGGTGGTGGACTGCCGCAGGCATGGGCAGCCCCTCACAGTACCAGTAAATATACAGGGAACAGACATCGAGATGGTGACATCCTATAAGTACCTGGGTATTCATCTGAACAATAAACTAGACTGGTCACACAATACTGATGCACTCTACAAGAAGGGACAGCGCAGGCTGTTCCTGCTGAGGAGACTCAGGTCTTTTGGTGTACAAGGGGCGCTGCTGAAGTCATTCTATGACACGGTGGTGGCATCAGCCATCACTTTTGGAGTGGTCTGCTGGGGCAGTGGCATTACTGCAGCCGATAGGAAGAGACTGAACAAACTGATTAAGAAAGCTAGCTCTGTCCTGGGGCAGCGCCTTGATCCGATGGAGGAGATAGGAGAGAGAAGGACGGTGGCCTAAACTGTCATCTCTGCTGGAGTCCGAGTTCCACCCTATGCAGGACATACTGAATGCACTGAGGAGCTCATTTAGCAGCAGACTACATCATCCCAGGTGCACAACCGAGAGGTTTCGTAGGTCCTTCTACCAACGGCTGTCAGACTGTACAACCTAAGCAGGGCTGCTCGCAGAGATAGCAAAAAGACGTAACAAACTAATAGTTTTTTGAATGCAAAAGATGCAATAGACTTACACAATGGTCCTCTCCGGCATACAACTAGGAACATACCGGTCGCTATGGAGGGTGAGAATATGTATGGGCACATAATCATACCATGTAGGATAACTAAGTAGACGGTTATGCTGTTTCATTCCATCTAGCAACAATGCTCTGCACTGTGTGTGTTTATATATTTGCATATTTATTCCATCTAGCTACATGCTCCGTACTGTGGGTGTTTATATATTTATATATCTACATATTATTCCATCTAGCTACATTGCTCCGCACTGTGTGTGTTTATATACTTGCATATTTATTCCACCTAGCTGCAATGCTCCGTACTGTGGGTGTTTATATATTTACATATTTATTCCATCTAGCTACAATGCTCTGCACTGTGTGTTCATATATTCATATATTTATTCCATCCAGCTACAATGCTCTGCACTGTGTGTCTGTGTGTGTGTGTTTATATATATATTTTATAGTAATACGTACATATGTTTATTAGCTGCTCTTGCTTGCTTGTTTTTTTTTTTTTTTTGTTTTTTTTTTTCTTGCCTTCTGATTGTTGCTCTGAGTGTTGCTATCCCTGTGCTGTTGCAATCCTGGAATTTCCCCGTTGTGGGACTAATAAAGGCTTATCTTATCTTATCTTATCTTATTTAAAAGAACCACACTTACTGTCACAATTTAGCCCAATATGGGGTAATCAATATTTTACACCAGGGAGAGCGGATGCTGTATTTAAAGTATGGAATTTAAAAGGGATTCAAAAGATTCAAGATTTATATCTGTCATGTGCAGATAACAATGTCTTTTGAAGAACTGAGGATCAAATTTAATCTCAATAGAACACATTTTTTTAAATATCTTCAACTTAGGAACTTTATTCGATCAAATCAAAATAATGCTCTCACCCGACCTATTTACTCATCCTTGGAAAAAATGTTGATGAAAGATAGTAAAAGAAAGGGTATTATTTCAGAGTTTTATAACTCATTGACACTATCCTCAAGTGAAAACTCACAGAAAAGATTAAACTACTGGAAAGAAGATCTGCAAACTGAAATTTCAGAGGAACAATGGGAATTGGCTTGTACAGAAGCTCAAACCAAATCAATAAATGTACGTCTTAAATTGATACATTTTAAATGGTTAATGCGGATGTATGTTACACCGGAGGAGTTAAATAGATATAACAAAAATATACCAGATACATGCACAAAATGCATGGAAAGTAAAGGAACCCTATTTCATTGTGTATGGGAATGTAGATTAATAAGAATGTTTTGGGAAGAGGTGAGGGTAACAATTGAAAAAATAATTTCAAAACAAATCATATTGAATCCTAAACTGTTTTTGTTGGGTCTGTACCCAGAAAAGCATAACTTTAATAAAAGTGAAAGAACATTCATAGACCTCAGTTTGCTTAATGCCAAAAAATGTATTGCACTACTGTGGAAAAAGACTCATAGACCAGATGTGACTCAGTGGTTAAGACAGATGTTAACAAACCTTCCATTAGAAAGAATAACATACATACTGAAATCAAAGGAAATTGTGTTTGAGAATATATGGAGACCTTTTATTGATTATGTAAAAAAATTTAAACATAACTCTTGAAGGAAGAAGGTGAATGATATGTGTGACCTTGTAAATTCCAAACTGGTGAACATAATATGTATACTTATGTAATGGATTGTCTAGACTAAACAGAGGAGCATTGTTGAAGATTTGATTTTGTTGGTGGTTGTTTGTGTTTTTAGTACATTTTTTTTTTGTAGTACTTTAGTGTTAGTGTTTGATTGTTTGTGTCATGTTTGTTAAAAAAAAAAAGGTTCAATAAAGATATTGTGGAAAAAAAAGTGTGATCCGATCT